>PVLC010008643.1:0-57472 GCA_004027655.1 Graphiurus murinus | reverse complement strand
TTTAAAAAATAATATATTCCATAGTATTATCCTTATTAGCATTCTATTCATTCTTGCCACTGTTTTGACAACTTAAAAATATCCAGAAATTATCCACTCAACATCACTATGAAAGCAATTAGCATCTAACCCTGCATCTGACAGGCTTCTAGGTTTTATACTCCGCTATGTCTATCAGCCGACCAACTTGAATTTTTCTTACTCTTTTTATTTTATTCTGTTGTAGGTCTGTTTTCTCATTTTCATTATTTCATATTATATGGAAATTATTTTATGCTATTGCTCTTTACAATTTCCTATCCATTCTATTATTTTCTGTATTTTGATTAGTTTTCCTTGCTATTCATTCATTCTTTTTGTATATCTTTGAGAAGTCCTTTATTTCTCAAATTTCGTGAAATCTGTGTCTAGCTTACATTCACTTGCTATTCTGTGATAAATAGGTTATTTTTAGATATAATTTCTCTGCCAGGTGAGGTGGCACATGCCTGTAACCTCAGTACTTGGGAGGCTGAAACAGAAGGACTACAGACTGGAGACCAACCTTTGCAACTTAGCAAAAACTTGTTTCTAAATAAAAATAAAAAATGGCTTGGGTTATAGCTCTGAGATAGAGCTCCTATGGATTCAATTCCCAATAAAAATTTAAAAAAGCAAATATAATTTAACTCAGAAATAACTTTGGCAACCCCCCCATGTTGTACATGTTGTAATAGGAAGTATTTAATTTTTGTTTCAAAATTTTTATTCTACTTAGTTTACACATTCACATTCCTTTTGTTTCCATGAAGCAGAATTTTATTGGCTAGCTTCCATGTTTCTCAGCCTCAGTTGGATGAGCCCTTTTTCCTGGATGGTAGGCACCCTTGGGTTAATACTCCTGGTACTGCTGGCTTCTGTCTTCATGCACCATCCTAAGTTCAGATCCCAATGCCCAGAACTCCCTCAGTTTGTGTTAGGATGAAAGCACTCACCAGTTTTACTTTCTCTCTTGGATTTGAAGCCACTTTTTGGTCAGTTTCTCTGACCATGGAAGAGTTAAGAAGCAGTGGGCAGTCTCCAATTCTTCTTTTGGCTGGGTTTCACTGAAAGGTCAACACAAGTTGCACACACTGTCCCATGAGCCTGGTTTCTTTAAAATAAAAGGTCTTCTTATAAAGTCAGTATCCTCAGGTGAGAGGCTGTTCAACTCTCCCCCCTTTCCTTTTATTATTCTAGAGGCTGTGAATGGGAGTGGGAACAGAGTTGGGGGAATGAATGAGCATGGGGCTGTAGGTGACTCAGATACTCAACTGTCTGGATCTGTGTTTAGCATTACTTTTTTTCCATTTATTTTTCTTTGTTTAGTGGTATCTTGGCTCATTTTATAGTCAGCACAAATCCTGAAATTCTGAGATCCCTCAAAGAGTACTCAGAAGTCTTTTCCTAGCATTTTTGGAGCCATCAAATTTATTTTGACATGCGGGATAGAAAGTGAGACAGTTAGTCCAAGAATACATTTCTCAGCACCTACATACAGTACAGTGCTTTTTTTTTTTTTTTAAAAAAAAAAGGAGAAATATTATCCTATGTTGAATCTATGGTCCATTTTTATCTTTAGCTTCCTGTGTTAGTTGATTTTACTTTAATGTATTTTAATGAACACTTTGATGGGATGAGTGGAAATGATCTGCCATGCTAAATAAAAATCCTTAATCTTTGCATAATATGGAAGTGTATTCATTTGAAATTTCAGTTTTGTCCATATTAGATTATTTTGGTCTTGCAGATGACCCCTAAAGCCAGAATGCAAGAGCAAGGAGAAATAGCAAAGAACTGGTCACTTTAGTAGCACCCATATTCAAAGCATCTCAAAGTCTTGAAGCTGGACCAGCAGTTTGATGTGAGGGGCACAGATGGTGACCCTGGGGGCCACCCTTGGTCTCAGGCTATGTTCCTAGATGTCATTTCTTCAACAAATATTTATCGTGCGCCAGGCTGTGTACTCATCTTTGAGGATAAAATGGTGAAAAGGGCTTCATAGCCTTTTGGAGACGATATCTTAGTAAGGCGAAAGACCCAAACCAATAATGCGGCAAGAGCAATAATTAAACCAGAATCAATTGGAAAAAAATGACATGCATTATACCTCATGTTTGTTATTGTGTGGCTTTTTATTTTTGTGTGTTGATCATAATATTTAAAAGTATTTTGAGGAATAATATGAATTATGTGAAAATAGACTATTTCTTTTCTTTACTTTTTTCTTTTTTTCTTTTTGTTTTTGGTAGTGGGGATTGAACCCAGGGACATTCTACCTTTCAGCCCACAACCAGCCTTATTTATCTTTTATTTTGAAACAGTTCTCATTAAGTTACTGAAGGTCTTGCTACATTGCTGAGGCTGTCCTCGGACCTGGAATTACAGGGATATGCCACCACACTCAGCACTTGATAAGGGGATGAGCCCAACCTCATTTCCAATTGCAGGCTGACACTTTCTATTTTCTGTGAGTTTCAGAGGGCATGGGAGATGCTTGAGTAGCAAGGATGGAAATCTAGTCCTGGGGAAATGGAATGTTTTGCCCATATGCGGTGTCAGTTCTGGTTTGAGATCATGAATTTCACAAATCCACTCAAGTTGTTTGAATCCTGCTGGTATAGATTAAAAATCATGCTAAACAATGGAGGTGCAGAAAGCCAGCCCGGCCATTAGTGATCTTTCCCAGCTGTTGGCAGGGGGCCAGGCTCTGCAGCCTCAACCACAGCTCACTCCAGGCTATTTGTCTGCCCATGCTCCTTTTACCCTGGGACAGCTGGGCTTGGCTGCTTAGTATGCTGCCTTAGTGCAAATGCCCATCCTTCCTTTAAAAGTTCCCCAAACTGCAAAATCATAACCAATATCTCGTGTCCCACTTCTTCAAGAAACCTTCAAAAATCCTGAACTCTGTACATGATCCTCCTCTCCCTCTATAGTTTCTGTGGATTTCTATTAAAGCATACAGGACTTGGTGTGTTTCCCTCTGGAAGTCACCCCATCGCTGTCTCTCCCCTTCCCTGTACATGTTATTGAGGTGGGTATTGATAATGTTGTACATGTGCTGGTCCAGTCAGTGTTCTTGCAGCCATAATCTAAAACCCGGCCATGTAATTAGAGGCAATAAGATTTATTTTCTTATGGTTTTTGTCTCAGTCTATGTGAGGCTGGGGACGGTGGATCTCAGTGCATGGTGATGGGAGGCAGAGAGGGGGAGCACATGGGCTGTGCTCTCACATCATAGAGGCCAGAAGCAAGAGGGAGAGCAGGGGAGGAGGAACCATGTATATAATCTCCAAGGCCATTAGCACCCCCAGGGATCCACCCCTCCAGCCAGCACCATTGTAATGAATCTACTGGGATTATCACCCTCAAAACCCACCTTCAAGGGGTGTTCTGTATCTAACTATAACTTATGTATGGCATTAAATGAGTAGCTTTGACTTCAGAGATGTACAAAGAAGTCTCTTCACAGAATGATGATCCATATAAGGGCACAGGAAAATGCTAGTAAAACTATTTCTATAGGGTCATGGAAAACAAACATCAAACATGTTTTAACAAAATCATAGCTTTAGGCAAAAAGAGAAGAATAGAGATGTTAGTAGCCTGAGATGGTTGCTAATGGTTACATTTGATGAAAGTCCATGGGAAAAAAAAGGAAGAGATTGGGAAGGAATTGTCCAATTTGGAAGCAAGAAGACAATGGTTTGAACAGTTTATGTTTTGGTAATATGGAAATGGGTTGGCAAATGCAACTGATCCTCAGTCTCTAATTTTTGAGACTCATAAGTTGATTAAAATTCAGTCTTGTGATAAAGGCCAAATCGAGGGGGTCAGTAAACTGTTGAATTGCAAAAAAAAAAAAAAAATTACTGAGTTGCTTTTATTGGACACAGTGATTCAGGTAAAAGGAGAATTGGCTTGGCTTTCCCATGAAATCTAAGTATCATAAGTTTGGAGAAATAAAAATTCATGTTTATAAAATGATTTTCAAAGTGACTATTGGAACCAAGTAGATTTGGCAGAGCTCAATTTTCAAAGACTGGACTTCAACTGAGGCTCGGTTCCCCAACTTTATACAGGAAGGGAGCATGCTAAGCAATATATTAAGCCCTAAGGATGCACATTCTCTGTTGATCTCTTGATATGTGTGGGCAAGTAGTATAGTTAAAAGAAATGTAGATTCTCCAAAGGAAAAATGCATTCAATGTGTGAAGAGGCAGAACAGAATCGTGATGCATTAGTGCCCGTCAACAGAATTTCAAAGTGTTTATCAGAATGGTAGTTCTTCTTCTATCACTATGCTTTGGTTTTAGAAAGGTACCTGGTTCTTTGTTTTTGTTTACTGTTTGTTTGGTTGGTTTGGCTTGGGGTCAGTAGGTTGCTTCCCAGAGCAAAAATGAGCAATGGTCAGAGCTACAGGCAAAGTGGCCGTGACATCCTGACTTTGGGTCTGAGACTGTGGCTTTGACCCGCACGGCAATCCTCTCCTCTGGGGAAGGGGAGATGCATCTGTTAGCATAAAGGAAGGGAGTGCTTCTTGTTTGTGATGAAAGGCAGACTGTGGAAGACTGGGTCATTCTTTATAGCTCTCCATTGCACATTTGGAGTGGAGCATACTTCTTCCCATGTGGCTCTGAAAGTGAACCTTGCTTGGCCTCTGAGGAGTAAAGAGAAATGGCTTGAAGGACAAGCGGGTGTACTCACCCCTTTCCAGATATATGGCTTGAAACACATCCCCTGTGCATTCCTGAAGTCAAAGCCATGCACTTCAGAGCTACTGTTATAGAAATTTTCCTTCTTTGGTGCTATGCATGTATTGGGGTTAGATATAGAAGGGCCCCTTGAAGAACTCATAAATTGGTGTTTGGAGTTGATATGATTGAGTCCTGAGGGTGGTGATCCCAGCAGAGGATAAGTCCATTAGGGTGCTGGTTGGAGGGATGGATCCCTAGGGGTGCAACCTGGGGATTATATGTATGGTTCTTCCACACCCTGCTCAATGATTTCTTGATTTCAGCCTCCATGATGTGAAGAGTACAGCCCATGTGCTCACTCTCTGCCTCCTATCACCGTACACTTTTCAGATATATGGCTTGCACCAGTCCATAGGCTGCCTTTCCATTCTGCTTGTTTCCTTGACTGTGAAGAAGCACTTTAGTTTGATGTAATCCCGCCCGTCTATTTTTTGCTTTTGTTTTCTGTGCTTTTGATGTCATATCCAGGAAATCATTGCCAAGACTAATTTCATGGAGCTTCTCTCCTCTGTTTTCTTTTAGGACTCTCACAGTTTCAGGCCTTCAGTTTGTCATTCATCCACTTTGAGTTTATTTTTGTGTTTGGTGTAAGATATAGGTCCAATTTCATTCTTTTGCATATGAATATACAGTTTTCTCAATGTTATTTCTCAAAGAGACTGTCTTTTTCCTATTGTGCATTCTTGGCACCAAGGGTAACATTCAAAATATATAAGAAACACAGACAACTCAATAGGAAAAAAAGAAGTAAATAAAAAAGAAAACATTCGATTTAAAAGTGGGGAAAGGAAGTGAGCAGACATTTCTCCAAAGAAGACTTGCAGATGGCTGACAGGTCCACGGGAGGTATTTACAGCAGTCAGGGTTCTCCAGAGAGACAAAAGCAGTAGGAGATTAGATAGATATACACATCGTCATATGACAGAGGAACTGTTAAGGGAATTGGTTCATGTGAGTGTGGGTAAGAAGCCTCACAATAGGCTGATTTCAAGCTTGGGAACCAAGATAGCTGGTAGTGTAGCTCAGTCCAAGTGCTGTGTCTCAGAACCAGGGAAACCTGTAGAGTAACAAGTCCTGGTGGCCAAAGTCCAGAGAACCTGAAGTTCTTTTTTTTTTCTTTTTGAGGTGCTGTGGGGTGGGGGGCATCTCTGCCACTGAGCTACACCACAGCTCAAGAACCTGAAGCACTTATGTCCGAGGGCAAGAGAAGAAGGATGTTCCAGCTCCTGAAGACAGAGAGAGAATTTGCACTCTCTTTGTCTTTTTATTCTCTCTGGACCCTTGACTGACTTGATGATGCCCATTTCCAGAGGATGAAGGTGGATCTTTCTTACTCAGTCCAATTATTTATATGCAAGTGTCTTCCATAAACAACCTCACAGACATACTAAGAGATATCTTTTTTCCAGTTATCTGGGTCTCTCTTAATCCAGTCAAATGGATGCCTAAAATTAACCAGACTTGTATTCAATATCACTAATCATCAGGAGGATGTAAATAAAAACCACAACAGGATATTATCTCACACCTATCAGGATGGTTATAATCATATCAACAAAAGATGACCCCTGTGGGCAAGGGTGTAGAGAAATGTACACTCTTGTACACTGTTGGTAGGAAAATAATGTGGTACAGCCATTGTGAAAACAAGTGCGGACTTTCCTCAAAACATTAGAGATACAACTACCATATAATCCAGAAATCCCACTTCTGACAGTATACAAAAAAAAAAAAAAATTGAAATCAAGATCTTAAGGAGCTGTCTGCACCCCATGTTCATTGCGCTGTTGTTCATAATACAGAGGAACCAAATGTCATTCTGCTTTGGAAAATAAGGGAATCTTGCCATTCCTGACAACATAGATGGACCTGGAGGACGTTACGCTAAGTGAAGTAAGCTTTCACTGAAGGGCAAATCCTGCATGGATCCACATATCTGGAGTTCCTAAAAGAGTCAAAATCAAAGAAGCAGAGAGCAAAAGAGTGGTTACCAGAGAGTCAGAGGAGCAGAGGAGAGAGACATGGGGAGCAAAGAAAGGAGAAATAGCAGAGATGATCAAGAGTCTTGAGCAAGCTAGCGGAGCAAGGTGGAGATGGCAGCAAGGAAGAGGAGCGTCCCACCCACAGGGAAGTTAATATCCAGCTTAGTGAAACAGGGTCTCACTAAGTTGCAGAGAGCCTCACTAAGTAGCTGAGGCTGGTTGCAAACCTGAATCCTCTTGTCTCAACCTCCCAAGTACTGGGAAAATAAACTTTATCTTCTAATCCCCACTTTCTGCCAAGTACTTCGACAAGGGATTTCCAGCTCTGTGAAAACAGTGTCTCATTCACCATTGTTTCCTCAAGCCCATGTCTGTTTCAAACACAGTGTGGTATGTAAAAAGTACAACAACTGCTTATATCTTTACAACACATCCATAAGATAAGGATTTCTAGATTCAATAAAGGATCTGAAAAACAAGGCTTAGAAAAGCCCAGTAAGCTGCCCAAGGTTACAAAGCTGTCATAGAAGGACTGTTTCATCCCAAAGCACACTACTTTTATATAATTCCATTCTGCTTTTTTCCGAGAAAAGGCATTCCATAGAGTTGTAAATGCCTTTCCATTTTTTATTTCAATCTTGACAAAGGAAAAAAAAACATTATCACATACAAAAGCCTTATTCTGGTCACCATTGATTCATCCTTTTCTTGTCTGATGTCAGCTTTCCTACATGCTGCATTTGCTGACCAAATTATTGTGTGTAGGGAATTGGTTTCCTCTGGATTATTCTAGATAATACTCCTTTATTAAAAATAAACTACACATGGTTTCTAATTCTTTCATCTCGATAAAGCACTCCATCTTATCTCATCTCCCTTTTAATATCGATCCTAAAGATAACAGGAATCCCTAGGCAAACTTTAATAGGTGAAGAAGCCAATCATATTTGCCTTTTAGAACATTTACTTGCCAAAACAGTGGGGAGTGGATTGAAGAAAGACAAGCCTGAAGTCAGGGGATCCAGTCAAAAGGATATTTTCTGGACTTCAAGGAAAGACTGAGAATCTGGTGGGAAAGACACTGACTTTGCCCCATGAGAACTTTGGCACTTGCCCCAGCTCCTGAAAAGTAATCTCGGAGACTTGGGAATGTCATCTCTGATAGCAGAAAATAAAAGTATCTTTAAATTAGATTCATGCATGACACAGGGATGGTGCTGCCCTCAAATGTGCAGTGCCAGAGAGGAGGCCCTTAGAGAGTGCACCTGCTGGGCAGGGGGCCCCAGCTACAGCTGGAGTCAACTGAGCTCCACAGTGGGCTGAGATAAGGTTTGGGGCTTGGGCAAGCATGGCTTTTTACAGCGACTTCCTTGGTTTCCATGTCATCTGGTGCCTTTGCTCATGGTGGCATCTTTGGAAGTGCCTTGACTTCCCTAAACCTCAGCTTTCTCATCCATGAAGTAGGATCAAAGGGCAGGGGGATGTCACAGGGATGTCACCTGCAGAACCCTTGCTGGGTCTCCATCCACACTAAGCCATTGCACAGAGAGCCCTTGAGACAAAGGGCCTGGGGCTCATTCCAGTGCATGTTCAGCTTTTAATACAAGGATGACATATGGAAGTCATCTATCTATGTCTTTGGACTCAAAAATTCTAAAGAATTTGGTGGTAAAAAGGAAGGCAAAAAAGGAACAAAGCAAAAACTTCACATTATTTCTGTTTTTAACTTCCTTAGATGCTCCCAGAAGCCATGGATGTCTTTCCATCGAACTTAGAGTTGCTGAAACGTCATTGGGCGAATATCAAAACCATCTTCAGTGGTCCCTTACTATTTCCACCAGTTCTATTTAGTTAATGTTGCAGTTTCTAAAATTGTGTTTTCCATAGAGTAATTGTGAGTCAAAGACAAAAAGAAAAAAATAACTAATCAGTGCTTAAATAGCAAACAATATACCTAAATAGAGGCTTCATGGGAGAGCCATTGGCCAAGGCACCAAGCATTTCAATGAAAGTATTTCTGAGTAAATTCTGCTTATGCCGACCATCCCTTTCTTGATTTCATTCAGTTTGTGGGACAGAAAAAGATAGCTAACTGTGTCTATTCATGGGAAGTCTGTGTTTCCCAAGGGCTGTGGATTGATGCATGCATTTCCAGCACATCAACTTCTTCTGTGTTTATAGATCTTCACCAGAGGAATTCAGCTGTGTGGGCTCAGTGGCCTGGTAAGCTAGTACACCTGCCCCTTTAGAGAGAGTGATGCACACATTCGCACATGAGCCGTGGCCATTAACATTAATGGGAGTTGTGTGTGATTCTGGGGGTGGTGTAGTCTTTAAGCGGTTCCATTCTGGGGACCTTGACAGTTTGACTCTGCCTTTCTGATCTTGCAATTTCCTTGACTGAGGTCACAAGGGCCTCACTCATTCCTCAAATTCATACACCAAAAAATAAAATAAATAAATAAATAAATAAATAAATAAATAAATAAATAAATAAATAAAATGAAAAAGAAAAGAGGCTCATCAACTTAAATATGAAAGGAATGTGTAATGGGTGTAATAGCAGCTTTTTCCTGGGCACTCCCTATGTGCCAAACATCTGCTGGTTCTTTTACAAACATCCTCTCTGGTGCTCACAAGTATCCTTTGTAGAAGGGACTGCTACTATCAAGAGTGAGAGCAGTTATATCATGGAGGTGAAAAGTGAGCCCTGGTCACATTGTCTCTGGATATACCCCCAAGCCTCTATCTCCTCTCTGTGTGCCTTTGGGAAAGCAGACACTTGGTAGATTTCTTGTGTATAAAATGGGGATAATAGTGTTCACCTTCTAGGTGGGTATCTGGGTTGCCTCACCTCTCAGAGTGCCTAGCAGGTACCAAGAGCTCAGTAAACACTGTTGTCAGGGGCCCTATCGCAGGTCAGCTACTACTGCAGAGATTTCAGCAGCAAGATCCCCAGCAAAAAGAGCCCACCCAGAGTTGCCATCAGGAGGAGAACAAACAGTAGCTTTATTTTACAGACCTGTCTGTTATATAGGGTTCTGGGCAATACAGCCCACGTCATACCAACGTAACATGCATATGCATGTTGCATATTACATAGTAATTATTACACAACTATAGACACATCTGCAGCTGCACAAGATGAGCACACCTCTGTGGCTGTGGGGGTCATGTCCTCACTATTGGCCGCTACTTCCTCTGAGCCTCCACAACTATCATTACCCTCCTTGTGCAAAGTAGGTTGTTCAGAGAGTAAAAAGTCATTGTATTCCTTTCCCTGCAACAGCATCCAAGTCTCCACTAGACAGAGAATAGTTTTCGGTCTTAATACCCATCCACATCAGACCATCAGAGGTAGCTTCCTGGTGATTGCTCTTATTAGTTTTCAATATTTATTTATTTATTTGGTATTAGGTATTGAACTTGGGGAACATTCTGCCTCTGAGGTACAACCCCAGCCCTTTATTTTATTTTATTATTTATGTTCAAACAGGGTCTTACTAGGTAGCTGAGGGCCTCACTAAGTTTCTGAGGCTGGCCTTGAGCCTGTGACCCCCCTGTTTCACACTTCCAAGTACTGGGATGACAGGCATGCACCACCATGCCTGGCTTATACAGTGTTTAATCTTAATAATGGGCCTTGCTCCTCCTCTATTTGTAAACATCTATTCTGAGTGCTGAAGGCCTCCCGCATCATGTCTGTCTTGGTTTAGTCTTTGAGAAAAGCTCACCAGAGGCAAAGATGAAAGATACTCAAGACATTGAGGCTGGAGTCCCCTCCCCCACTCCTTTTCCTGCAGTTACAGTGTAAATAGGCATGAGGACCCCAAAGGTAAAAATTCACTCAGTGCCAGAAATGAGTCTTGCACAAAAGACCAATGGACATTTTTCTAGTTCTGCCAGGCTTCTGTATGGGACTGTCAACCCACATATCAGTGGCAGAGACTTCTTCAGCCTCATGATACAGCATCACTTTTGTTTGAGGAAATTCTTTGTGGATCATTCAATCTCTGTGTAGTGCATTCATTCTGAGTCCTCAGGTTGTATTCTCACGCTCTGCCAGTGCACTTCTCCTTACAGTAGTATAGGTCAATAACCAAGGCTTGCAACAAGCCAAGTCCCCTGGGATCCCCTGTGGCAGGACAGGTTGTAGAAAAGTGGAACCCTGAGATAAAAGCTTAGTATGCAGGACTTTTATCAAGGAGTGTGGAAGGTAGAGTTCGGCTTTAATGTTGACTTAAGACAGCCTTACTTATTTTATTGGCTGCTTGAGGAGCTCAAATTGCTCTTCAGGAGAGTGTCTGAGCTGGGTGGAGATGACCAGACCTCCATTACTCCCATATCCCTAGCCTGGGGGTGGATCAGTCACGCAGATGCATCTTCTCAGAAGAGGTATGAACCTGGAATGATTATCTGCAGCCAGGCAGTGCTAGAAGGTGCTGCTCACCAGTGCCACCAGCCCCAGGGGAAGCAAGCTCGTCCTACCCTGACTAAGATGAGCTTGGAATTATTGAGTCCATGGCCACCTGTCCTACAAACAAATTCTCTATGAGTTAAAAATAATCCACTTTTCCCGTGACAACTGTCATGCTCAGAACCATGGCAGAAATGTTCAGATGGGGTAACTTCCCCAGCTCTTTGGAGTGTCTGAGGGCTATGAGAGAACGTAGGGATGGAAGATTGAGTAGGGAGAATAAAAAAGGCAAGAGTAAGACTGAAGAGGAAGAAGGAAACTAATGTGTGTTAAGCATCAAGTTGTGTCCGGCACCATGGCAGATGGTTTACAGCCTCGATTTCATTTAATTTCACTTGCAGCCTTAGAGAGCATGATATGGTTAATTTCCCTTTGCAGATGAAGAAGCTGGGGCCCAGTAAGTTAAGCTGCAAGCACAATGAGTGCTTTATCTTACCAAGTTCTCCGGTGTGTCTGGGGCCTCAGTGACCCCGGCCTGAATGCAAATGTATCAAGGCAGAATCAGTGGTGACCCCTCCCTTGGCTGGCTCCCAGGTCCAGCCCCTCCACAGATGCCCTGCCCTCCAACCCATCTCCTCTGCTCCCAGCCTCGGTCACCTCTTGGCTTTTCTCTCTTGTTTCCTATTTCTTTCCTGACAAAAATGCTATTCTCTAGCTTCTGAGCTATGCAAACTGGTCAATACACATTCATGCAACAAATTCTACTATGGTGGCTCCAGATGCAAGCATTTCCAAAACCACTCACCTTGCTTCCTCCCACAGCGTGCACAATCACCTCTGCTTACCCTGATATAAATAGTACCAGAAGAAGACCTCTGAGGACTTGTGTGGGGATAGCCAGGAGGGCTCAGGGATCTGAGATAATGTATACTGTAGAGTGCCATAAAAATACTGTGTTTAAGCCAGGCGTGGTGGCGTATGCTTGTAATCCCAGCATTCGGGAGGCTGAGACTGGAGGATCCGGGTTCGCGGCCAGCCTCAGCTACCTAGTGAGGCACTCCGCAACTTAGTGAGACCCTGCTTCAATAAAAAGAATAAAAAACAGGGCTGGGGGTATAGCTCGGAGGTAGAATGCCCCTGAGTTCAATCCCCAGTATTGCAAAAAAAAAAAAAAAATACTGTGTTTAAACCAGTGTGGTGGCACATGCCTGTAATCCCCAGTACTTGGGAGGCCAAGACAAGAGGATCACATGTTTGAGGAGAGCCTCAGCAATGTAGCAAGGTTTCTTAACAATTAGCAAGACCCTGTTGCAAAAATAAAAATAAAAATAAATTAGGACTGGGAGTGTGGCTCACAGGTAGAATGCTCCTGAGTTCAATCTCTTGTACCAAAAACAAACAAACAAACAAACAAAACAAAATTTAAAAAACCCAACCAAACAAAAAAACCCCACTGTATTAAATAATACATACTTGCATGCATATAATAATGGCTAATATTTCACACATATTCCTCCTGTTTCAGATATATAAAGAGATTAAGGAAGGTGTCCAAGTAAATCTAGGCTTCAAATCTGATTCCTTTTGACTCCAAACCTTAGCTTTTAATGTTGTCAAACCAAAATGCACACACAAACTGTCATGTGCTACCTTACTATCTTAGCTCTGAGACATCTTGTGACAGGGCGTCCATGTGGTGGGAGATGTATTCTCTCTTCTAGGTGAAATGGAAGAAAAAAGATCATTTGAAATCACTTTGTGAGCTATAAGGTACTCTACAGAGAACATGTATACAAAGGTATACATATTTACACAGGCAAATATGAACACATCTCCTGGAATTCATAGGCAGTGTGTGGTTTCTATTAAATGTTTGGCATGTGTTGAAAGGAGTCAAGATGTCTATGTTGATATAGATACCTATTCATCTGTATTAGTATACCCTATTGATATTTTATCCAAATAAACACAATGGCTACACAGGCACACACACACACACACACACACACACACATACACACACACACATACACACACACACACACACTGCTGTTCCCTGTTGGACTGTATGTTCAAGAGGCTGAAGATGGGGTTGTCTCAGCCTTCCTGCTGTGTTTCAGTGAGGCCCCTGAACAAGTATGAATGTGGGAAGAAATTTATTTTCTAACTGAGGGAGAAGATGGCAAAATGAGTAACAAAACCCCAAAGCAATTCTGTTTGATCTTGATTCCAAAATAAAACTTGTGATGGAAGAGAGAAAGCGAGGTGATCAGTGGCTAGGGACTTTTGGCAGAGGGGTAAAGAATAGAAGAAAGAAGAGAAAAAGCAAAGCAAATAACTTTGTAGTACTCACCTCTTAGAACACTAGTCAGTGCAGGCTTAGGTGCCCATCTCACCAAATACCACACATTGGCAGGAATGAAGTAAGGAGCATGGAGTTGCACCTGCAGGAAATATTATCAACTACCTACACCTTTGCTCAAACCAGATCTCAGGCTTTAACCACATTGTTTGTACCTGCAGTTCCCTTACTTACTCTGAGTTGTGCGACTTGGATGGGACATCCAGTCTTTTGGTTTTTGTAGCTCCATTTCTGTGAGATGCATGACTAAAAATCCTACTCACCTTCTGCTTGTGAAACCATAATCAGCTACCATGCTGAGTGTCATGAGAGCTTTAGAAACTATCCTTCTTTATGCAGACAGCAGGGATAGAAAAGGGACAAGATACTTCAGGGCATGCGTGTGAGAACATAGCCTTCTTAGGGTTTTTCTTAAATTCTGAAAGTGTCCCTTGTCTGCAAATTTTCAGTTACAATCTCTAATCAATTAGCTAACTAGCTCCCCCTCTTGAAACTTTACTCTCAGATAAAAAAAACTGCATAATGCTCTAAAGCAATGGTATAATATTAAACTAATCTTAGTCTCTGGCACTTTTTATGATCGATTGTGCCCCATAAAACACATGAAAGCATTAGAATCTGTTTGAATGCAAAAGCTGGACCTTATTATATGAGATGTAGCCTTCATGTCATCTTTTTTACTTAAAGATGTTTGGAGATAGTTTTAAAAAGGAAAAGAAAATCATAGATACTTAATGTGTAGAATTATATAAAAACCACTACTAGCTTAAAGAGTCGACAGAGGAAAAATGACTGAAATTATGTCACCAAAATATTTTTTTTCTATCATCACAAATGTGGATTCCTTAACAAAAAGTCATACTCCTGTCCTGTTTATTTGCATCATTATTGTTTTATCTTTGTTTTGATTCAGACATTTTCTCCTTTTGTCTTACACTAAAAACAAGACAAGCTTTGCCTGTCTCTACAATGCAAGTGATAAAGCTATTATGTGGTAAATTATATAACATTCAGAGGAAGCCACAGGGCAGTGTGTGGTACATACATTTCAGAAGACAGGAGGAATAGCAAAGAGATGAACCAGAAAGTGACCCACGCTGAGATGCCATCATGAGGCCTTACAATCTCTTTAAGCCAGTGTCTTGGCTGCCCAGATGAATCATGCAGAGAATTTAAATCATTACTGATGCTTGGTTCTCAGCCTTCAGAATTCTGATTCCATTGCTCTGCGTTTGACCTGACCTCAGGAGATTTAAAAATTCTGCAGGTGATTCAGATACACAGCCGCAGCTGAGAATGCAGTTTTCAGTTCAGTGTGCTGGTCCTAAGCACCGAAATAAAGGCCAATATGGTTCCTTTCATCTGTTCTGGTTCTGTTTTGGCTCCAATGTATCTTCCTCGGTGTCCAGAGTTTTATCTCCACAGGTGAATCTCATGCTACTGCTGCTGGGACTACTTAACCAGTGCCACCTTCTGATCTCCCATCAGCATCTTGACCTTTGCTCGCCTGTGAGTAAGCTGTAAGTACTGGAAGCATGGGGGGTGGGTGCAAAAACAGACTTGATTTGCTCATGATTCTGGAGGCTGGGAGTCTAAGGTGGAGGTATGGGCAGAGTTGGTTTCTCCTGAGGCCTTCCTCCTCGGCTTGTATGTGGCTATCTTCTTCAGGTGTGTGCAGGGTCTACCCGTAGTGCACCTGGGCCCTCATTGCCTCTTCTTATGACTTACTGGGCTAGGATGCACCCTAGGGAACTCACTGTACTTTACTTACCTCCCCAGTGGCCCCATCTTCAGTCACACTGTGAGGTTCTGTCCATTAGAGTGGCAGCTTCTGGATTTGGGGAACCCAACCAGCCCTCCTATCTGCCATAAAGGAATTTGCACTAGCAACATGTGTGTATTTGTGGCAGATTTCCTAGAACCAGGAAGAGATGTCAGATAAATCAGAATTCGCAGACTACGCTGGATCATCTTCCTGCACTAGTGTTACTAGTCAAATTGTCAGGGTTGCAGCCACCGAGGGCCCTTCCCTGCAGCTCTTCCTCAGTAATCAAGCACATTTAGTCTAGGAAATGTCACACAGAGCTTATGTTTCCCTGAAGGAGCCTTCAAGATTCTGAATATTTTTTTCCAGGGCCTTAGGAAGTAGGAAGTCCTATCCCCATGGTCACCAGAGGTTGAGTAGGGCCCTGTGTTTCCTGAGCTGCTGATGTATTCTCAGGCAACTCAGCCCCCTACCCTTCCATCTCCAACCGCCCAGCTGAGCACAGTCAGATGCCTTGAGACTGTCAGAAAAGACATGTGGGTTCCTCTTGTGACATGACTGGGAGCTCAGTTCTCACTGCCTTTAGGATGATTAATGTTTGAAATTGCCCAAGTTTGATTCTTCAACACTCCTTGTTGGTTTTTGGTGTGGAATTCTTCCTTTGGGCTCTTTCCTTTCCCAATACCTCAAAGTTGAATATCCATCCACTATCTTTCCTGAAGGGAAGGCAGATTTCATTTCCGAGTTTTCTCGGGAACTTCTCTGCTCTTGCTGTGTCTTTTGATTCCTCTCCTACTTTACCTTTAACCCTGCCACCCTGGGGGTGCGACTTTGGGCTTATTTTGTGTTGCATTGCTTTCTAGGTATTTTTATATGTGTTGGCTGAGTCTTCTAATGTATGAGTACTTCAGAATGCCTTTGTTATTTCAAGTGTTCTTCTTTATACCAGATCCCTGAGAAGAGGGAGTATGTGCCATCAGTTTTTGGCATTTAGTAGCTACTGATTCAAAGCCCAATGAACTGAATAAAATCAGATTTTAATTCTATTAAGCTGATACTTTTCTGTCATGGTTGGAAGGGACCATGAGTTTATTTCTATTTAGAGGTGACTGAAATCCAAAGAAGAAAAGTGAATAATTGAAGGCCCTGCAGCAATCTAGGGCAGAGTCAGGATTCATGTAATATGTTATATGCTTCAAGACTCATGAGTACTTTGCTTTAAGAAGATGCCACAATCAAACTGTATGTTACTGTGTGCCATTTAGAATATCTCCAGATAAGCCAAGCATGGTGGTGAAAGCTTGTAATCCCAGTACTCGGGAGGTTGAGATAGGAGGATCGCAGTTTCATGGCCAAACTCAGCAACTTAATGAGGCTCTCTGCAACTTAGTGAGACCCTGTTTTGAAATGAAGAGTAAAAAATAAGGCTATGGATGTAGGTCAGAGGTAGAATGCCCCTGGGTTCAATCCTCAGTACTGCAAATAAAATATTTCCAAATGAGCAATAATATGGGTGTCAGATATTTTAAAAATACCTGTTCTATTCAAAGGACAATCCTTCAGAAGAGACCATCTGGTTCAGAGGTGACAGAGAGGAGGTCACCTACAATAAAAAAGCTAGACTAACTTTCCTGATGGTGAATCACACTCAGCTCCTAAGCGCCATCTGGTTTGCCTGTGTGGAGGCTGCATCACCTGTTTTGTCCACCTCATGAGTTCCTTGGCCCTAGAAAATCAAGATGCAAAACATCAGCCAAAGAAGCTCAGTGCAACCCTGTCTTTCCCTGCTGAGTTCAGCTTTCTTCTAGCTTTCCCTGCTGGCTGAGCTCATCTCTGCAGACCTAGAGTGGCAGCTGCAGGTGGGGGGAGGGGTTGTGTAGATGAGGCTGATGGACAGGGAAGGGATCCAGGTGAGAAAGCCTCTGGGAGCATCTTAGTGTGTTTATTCTCATACATCCACCTGTGATCTAAGAAAGCAATGCCTCTTCACTGGTTGAACAATGGCAGTCCTCTTCTCCTACTTTAGTTTGCTAAGTAGAGAAGCTGGAACTTTGGGGCCCTTTTCCTTCAATGCTCCATGCTGTGAGACTCCAATTTTTGCTTCTGAGAAACAAAATCAGTGAAGCAAATCACTGAAAGGCTGAAAAATCTCTCCTTTAAAAAAACCTCAAATGGCCAGGAGCAGTGTCACACGCCTGTCATCCCAATGCTTGAGAGGCTGAGACAGGAAGATTACAGGTTCAAAGCTGGTTTCAGCAACTTTAATAAGACCCTGTTTCAAAATAAAAAATAAAACAGGGCTGGGGGTGTGGGTCAGAGAGAGAATGCTCCTGAGTTCCATCTCCATCATGAAAGAAAGAATGAAGAAAAGAGAGAGAGAGACAGAGACAGAAAGAGAGACAGAGAGAGAGAGAGACAGAGAGAGAGAAAAGAAAGAAGGGAGGAAGGAAGGAAGGAAGGAAGAAAGGAAGGAAGGGAGGAAGGAAGGAGAAAAAAGAAAGGAAGAGAGGGGGAAGGCCATACATTCATCAGTTTTAAGGAAGAAAAGGAATGAGCCAAAAATAGTGGCAGTGTGGGTAGGGCCTCCCTTGGAGCCCAGCACTGTCCTAAACTCTAAAACATGCAATGCTTGTAGGATAGAAATGAACAAGGGTCCTTCACCTACATCCACGGAGAGCTTCACTGATGTGCCCATCCCCAGAAGGCCAGCAATCTGTTTCTGGGTGGCTTTTGGCACAGAAATAACTTTTGATAGGGCTGAGAAGATGGTGTGCTGGGCTCAGATGGTCTAGGGGTTGAATAGAAACAGGAGACATCATTGGGGGGGGGGGACTAGGTAGACACATTCAGAAAGCTGGGAAAGAAAAGGCGTGCTGGAGACTAAAGATTTGCATTTGGGGAAGTAGTGGGTGATGAATTTGGGGAAGTCCTGCAGGGCTGAATGGAAGATGCACTTAAACAGGAAGTTGTGGGAAGAGGTACTTGCACATGAAGCTAGGTACTTTCTTCAGTTCCAGTATAGTGAGTTATTAAAGGGGAAATTCAGGAGCTAGAGTGTCAGGGAGAATTCACACTCACATATTTACTAGTTGGGTGAACCAAGCCCAATTTGCTTAACCCTCACTTTTCTTTTCTTTTCTTCTTTTTTTTTTTAATAAAATGATGCTAGGTGACATTTTCCCTTCATGTTCTCTATTAAGGCTCAAATGAGGTAAACTGTGTAAAACACTGGGGAGCAATGTTTAGACCAGTTGCTACTCCACAAGTATTGACTGGTTGTATTGCTTTATTTCATCTCTATTGTTACATGCCCTTTAGTTCTGAAGGAAGTGGGATGCAAAGGAAGGTTTGAGGAACACCATGCTGAGAATTGACAGTGTATTTCCTAATGCATCTCTCTAGTTGCTATTTTACTAGGTCTATGGGCCATGGAGAATATAAACAAGAAAAAATGAGGAACTGTGCTGGATTTTCTTCATATTTATTCTGTCTTTATTGCCATGATAGAACTTATTTTTTAATGAAAAATTAGCTGGCATATCACTAGAATTCATTTGAATTCATAATATGTACGTAAAGTGTTGTAGTAGATTAATTAGGAATAAATGTTACTAATTTAGATTTAAAATGCAAAAACAATTGGGTTTCTTAGTATGCATAATATCCAATGATATGGTTTACTATAGATTTTCAATGCTCAAATAGCACTAAAATATGTATTAAAAATGTATAAAAGGAAAAAATTGCTTTACTCTAATAACATGTAAAAAGATAAGATAATTCCATTGAGAGTTCAAGGTGGTGAGTTACTGACACTCATTTTTTGGCTGCTATCACCACAAAGAAGATGAGTCACCCAAGGACTGAAAAGTACAGTTGTGATGACCTGGCTCTGTTCAACAAGCCCCTGCTTCATCTCCTAGATCAGCACCGGGGGTTTTGAGATAATGCTTGAAACCAAACATGATGACTTATCTGGCATTCAACCCAGTTAAAAGATTTAGCTTGATAAAGAGGTCAGCTTTTGAAAGAATGCTTACAAAATCTTTCCTATTCTGTATTAGTCTTTGGGAAGACATTGTGTAAAGCAGACTCTTTGGAACGGGAAATATGTTGTTAAATTACATCCTCTTTTATTTGTTCAATTGCATGGAAATGTCTTTAAATACTACAGAAAAAGTAGTATAAAGCATTTGAGTATACTCATAAAAGTATCGCAGTCTTTGCATTTAACAAAAATCATATTCCTTTTGGCATGTTATCTCACTTTTTTATATAAAGGAACAATTTTAGGTTATAGTATTTATGGCAGAACTACCACTTATTTAGGTTTTAATGTTGAAATAATTATGATACAATTTAAAGTAATTTGAGATAGCTATGAAAATAGTGGAGAGCTCTCCTGTGTCCTC
The DNA here is from genome assembly GCA_004027655.1 of Graphiurus murinus. Lineage (NCBI taxonomy): Eukaryota > Metazoa > Chordata > Mammalia > Rodentia > Gliridae > Graphiurus > Graphiurus murinus. Next base: position 37,759 of record PVLC010008643.1, on the reverse strand, counting down.
TCCCAGTGTCCCTCTGTGGAAGCCTCTTATGGACTACAGAACTAAATATCTGCCTCAGTACTGGGGTCCAGAGGCCAAAGACACCAGCCCCGAGGACGTGCATGCATGTTGCGTGTGTTGCACATGCTGGGTGGGTCTCTAATGTTCCATCTGCCTATATAATGTTCATGATTACCAAGCTCTTCAGTATTAAAACTGCATGGGTTCTAGGGGCTCTCATTGCATTTCTTTTTTCTTTTCTTTTTTTTTTTGCGGTACTGGGGATTGAACTCAGGGCCATTCTACCTTCGAGATATACCCTCAGCCCTATTTTTTATTCTTTATTTTGAAACCGAGTCTCACTAAGTTGTGGAGTGCCTCACTAGGTAGCTGAGGCTAGCCTTGAACCTGTATCCTCTGGTCTCAGCCTCCTGAATGCTGGGATTACAAGCGTGTGCCACCATGCCCGGCTTTCTCATTGCATTTCTGGTCTGACACCTTCTCCTTTTTCCTCTCCTTCTTTCCTCAGGTTGGGTGCCTGGATCCTGCTGCTGTTGTAGTCATCAATTTCAGTTGTTGCTGCTTCTGGAGCTCCTGTCCACTGCCACAGGAGGTGGAACATTTAAGACTTTGAAGAAGCTTCTGGCTGTGGAAGGTGACATACATCTCAAAGCACTGGTTGGGGACTTCTCCCAGGTGAATATGGTTTCTCTACACACACAATCACATGCACCAAATACCTCTTCTACACACATACACACACACACACACACACACACATACACACAAATCTGTTTATTTTATCTATAAACTTATGTCCTATTAAATGTTAGTTCAATATTGTCCTCTTTGATGGTTAGTAGAGAAGGAAGGTTAAGGTCTACCAGTCATTCTCTGTGTATTAGCACATCACTTGTCTTCCTCCCACTGTTTAGCAGAAGAAAATGGGATATGGGATGGTCATAGGAAATTTTGATGGAGGAATATCTTGGATGGTGATGCTGGAGTCTAGGATTTCTTGGAAAATGAGGCCTACTTAAACAGCAACCAATGGACCACAGGGTCATGAAGGATGCTAGAGGGGATGGATAGGAGAACAACCCATGCTCAGCAGTATTTGAGGAAACTTGTTCTTATTTTCTCTCCCTTTCTGCTCCTGAGACCCAGCTCTCACGCCAGCACAGCTCAAGTCCATCACAGGGTGGAATGTGTTTGGGGGACTGGCCTGAAATCCTAGGCATCATATAGGATGTTGACTTGACAAAAAATATGTCCTAGCTTTTCAATAACCAAAGTGTCTTTTTTTAGTATAAGACTTTTCATGTTTATTGGAGTTTTATTCTTCAAAAAACAAATGTTTTATATAGGGTATATTTTATATACCCATGCCCAATTTTCCCGACTGTTACCAAATTAAAAGTAATATGGTACATTTGTCACAGATAATAAACCAATATTGACCCATTATTACTGAAATCCATAGTTCATTTGAATTATTGTAGTGTTAGTTTTTAAAAAAGCAGGCAAAGAGCTAACAGACAGGTAAGTGACTTGCTGTAAGCCATCCTTTAATTTATGAACAGGAAGCCTAGCACTGAGCAAGTCCTGCCACTGCTGTCCATGACATCTCCCTTTTTTAAGTCACTGCCCTGTTAAAGTCTTTCTCCTCTGCCTCTGGTACCGCCCCCTCCAACCCTCCTCCAGATTCAGCCTCCCTGCACTTGTTTCTGACACAAGTGGAAGCAGCTCTTTCTCTAGTTCTACTCACCTCCTCTTGCTTAAGACATCTTGACTTTAATAAAAGAAAAGACCCTGACAGGGTGGCAGGAGTGAAAATAAGATTCCAGTGGGAGACTTAGAGCATTAAAGTCTAAGTCCGTCTTGGTTCAGAGAGACTTTGAGGGTAAGGAGAGTCAAGGGGCTCATAGACTCATTACTTAGAAAAGCATTATGATGAAGGATATGTACCCACAATAGACCCACAGTGCATATAGGAATTATAGGAATTGGTTTTATGTTCCAGAAAAAACAGGTTTGCCCTTGACGAGAAACTGAAATGGTAAGAGCCAGTAAGAAATAATTCTCCATTCAGCTATGAATATAAATCTCTAACTCAAAAAATTGAGAACAGTTTGCTTTTAGGAATTTAAAAAAATATATGTTTCCCTAAGTAGTGTGACATATTTAATTAGGAACTCCCTCAATTTCACTGTTCTCTGCCCTTGTCCAGAGTCTGACACACAGTTGTTGGGAATGGTGGGCAGAGGAGCTCCCAGAAACAAAGCCAAAATGAAAAGGGCAGTGGAATGTCCAGACAGGAGTCAGCCATTTGAAGGCTGAGACTTGGAATGCATTAGAAGGCATGGGCTGGTAGCCAAGCGTAGTGGCACACACCTATAATCCTAGTGTCATGGTTAGATCTAGAATGTCCCCTGGAGGGCTCATGTATTAATGTTCAGAGTTGATGCAATTAAGTCATGAGGGCTGTAATCTCATCAGTGAATAAATCTATTGTAGTGGATTTACTGGGTAGTAACCTAAAAACGTGGGCTGTGGTTGGAGAAGGTGTGTCCCTGGGGGTGTAACGTTAGGGATGGTGCTTTTGTCTTTGAATCCCCTTGCTTGTTTGCTTTCTTGCCTCCAGCCTCCGGGATGTTAGGGCAGAGCCCTTACTCTCTTTTTCTCTCTGCTTCCCACTGCCAACTTCTGAACTCCTCAGACCCATCCTGACATGGACTGGACTCTGGAATCTCCAAAAGCTGTGAGCAAATGAATATTCCTCTCTCTAAGTTGTGTGATCAGTTGTTTTGGATCACAGTAGTGAGAATGTTGACAAAGACACCTGGTACGTGGGAGGCTGAGACAGGAGGATCACAGGTTCCAGGCCAGCCTTGACAACTTAGTGAGACCCTATTTAAAGTAAAATATATAAAATAAAATAAAATAAAATGGTGTAGCTCAGAGGTAAAATACCCCTGAGTTCAATCCCCCATACCAAATAAAAAAATAAGAAAGATAGATAGATAGATAGATAGATAGATAGATAGATAGATAGATAGATAGATATGGATGGGCTAGTGATGAGAAATCAAGAAATCCAGGCAAGAAAAAAATGTGAAAAATTGGGAGCATCTGAAGTACATCAGCAGGGGAAACATACAATTAGAGTCAAGCAGCCATGAGTTTCAGTCTTGGTTTACAACATCCAAGTCAAGTGATCCAGTTAAGCCCTTGTCTTTCTTTCTCACTAAAGCATTAGATAACAACAACTTCCTCCACAAGAACATATTTGATATGGGAAATACTGAGCTGGAGCCTTGCCTAGCGTAGATGATAAATAAATGCTAAGAAGATCTGAATGTTAATTAAGTAGACAAGTAACAGAGGCCAACCAGCAAGGTCGAAGGTTCCTAGTGTGGATCTGAGTTATATGGATGTGATGGACAGCCAGGCCTCAGTCACCAAACACAGGATGGACCAAGGCTCCAAGAAAGGAAGAAAAAAGACGAAGCAGCCTCGAACCATTGCATTCAAGTCACCCAGGTCTTCTCATATAAATTCTCCTCAGAGCATCAGAGATAACAACCATTTCTCCTCTTATAACAACTATAATTAAGAAGCTGAGGCTAAGAGAGTTTGTAAAGTCAGTTTATGAGGCCGACAGTAGGCAGAATGCAGGCCTGCTGATGCAAGACCAGGACTGCTTCTTCACCATTGCACAAAAGCTTCAATTCTGTGGCCCCAGCACCAGGCAAGGTAGAGAAGGCCCACGCCACCCTCTCCCACCAAGTGAAATTCAGGGGGAGTTTATAGCATTAAAGGCTTGTGTTAGAAGAAAGGAAGGCCTCAAGCCAATCTAAGATTCCACCTTAAGAAACTAGAAACAAAAGAGCAAAATAAACATAAAGTAGGCAGAAGGAATGAGAAAATAAAGAGCAGAAACCAATGAAATTGGGAACAGAAAGACAAGCAGGTGCGGTGGCACATGCCTGTTAACCCAGCACTTGGGATGCTGAGACAGGAGGATTTCAGGTTTGAGGTCATCCTGAGCAACTTAGCAAGATTTTGTTTCAAAATTAAAAAGGGTTGGGAGAGTATGGCCTGGAGGCAGAATGCCCCTGGGTTTAATCCCCAGAATCAATCAATCAATCAAACACAAAAAGCCAATAGTGAAAATCAATACTACCAATGGCATGTTCTTTGAAAGGGCCAAAAAAGTCAATAAACCTTGAGTGAGAGTGAAGAACACCGGACTTAATGATATCAGGAGGGGAAGAGAAAATATCAGCACACTACAAACCTTCAAAACCAAACCAAACAAAAAAAAGAGGAAATTCCAAGCTCAATCATTGATATCTTGGGAGAATTACCTAACCTTAGTTTTTGTACCTATCTGTAAAGTGGAAATAATATTGTTATAAACAGTGGCTGAGAAAATTGTTGTAAGGATTAAGTGAACACAGATATATAGATGATTGATCGACAGATGATAGATAAAACTTAACACAGTTCCTGAAATACGTAGATGTTCCACCAATATTTCCCCATGTGGCAGTGCTGACCAAGGTGCTGACCAAGCTGCTGGGCTCAGAGAAGACCTGGGCAAGGAAGAGAAAATTCACAAAAGAGTCAAAATTCATAGAAGAATTCTAGTGTGTGTGTGTGTGTGTGTGTGTGTGTGTGTGTGTGTGTGTTGCTGGGAACTCATACCAGATGCCTTCTACCTCCAAAATACACCCCCTTTCTTTTTTTAAATTTGGAAATAGAGTCTTGCTAAGTTGCTGAGGGCCTCACTAAGTTGCTGAGGCTGTCCTTGAACCTGCGATCCTCCTGTCTCAGCCTCCCAAGTACTGAGATTACAGGTATGTGTCAGTATACCCAGCTCAGAAAAATTCTTTGTAGAAGAAATGAGATCTAACTCAGGGCTTCAAAGCCCCTCTCATTCAAAGATGAGAGGTGAAAGGGAAGGGGGGACAGAGGGGGCCATAGCAGAGAAACAGTGTCGAGCTGTCCACTTGTGGGGAGTACTTGATGCCGAGGGATGAGTGCCCCCAAGGAGAGAGGACTAGAAATGCAGAGTGGCCTGTTGACTTGAGGAGAAGGACCAGGTACAAAACCAGTCACCTGGGGCCATCTTACAGTGACTCAGGTCCCTGGGGAAGGAGTCTGACCTGACCCTATAGGCAGTAGGAAGATAATGATCCTTTCCTTTCCTTTCCTTTCCTTTCCTTTCCTTTCCTTTCCTTTCCTTTCCTTTCCTTTCCTTTCCTTTCCTTTCCTTTCCTTTCCTTCATGCCAGGGAGGCAAGGGCAGGTGCTAGACCCCCTGCATTCCGTTCAGGAGCCCTGAGGAGCAGGCTCTGCCATTCCTTTGATCTTCACCTGTGTTTGCAGGGTCAGCTCTGCACCGACACTGCGTGAGGCATTCAGGGCTACAAAGTTAAGCAAAACCCACCCGTCCCTGTGCCGATTAACTTAGACATCTACTTCACTACCAGTAACCCTGTTTAGCTATTCTTGTCACCTTCTTATTTTCAGAAAGACCCTGAGATTTAATTTCCACCTTGGGCATTCTAAATTCACCAAGGCACAGTCTAGGACACGGTTCGGCACTGGACCTGAGGTTCCCAGGAGAGGATCATTGTTCCTCCGGTTTAATCACAAGCAGATGCACTGCAGCTCCTCCACTCCATCCATGTTTACTTCTGCCTGCACGTTTCACAGATATCCTTTATTTTTTGTTGGTGGATAAATACCTGCAGGTTTTCACACCTGTTTCCCTTTCAAGAGAATGCAAATCTAAAAAAAATAAATAAAAATAAAATTAAAATAATCGGTTTCTTTACTGACAGGTGGATGTTTAGTAAAGTTTCATGGTAATTAAAACCATATTCTAAATATTTAAATAAGCGGCATAAAATATGAAAATAAGTTTATATTCAATAACTTGCCACACATTATTCAAAAATATCAAATGTTTCTCTGCAGCCTTTTGTTTGATTAGGGAATCTGTGAGCCTTCAAAGTTCTGAGGTAGACAAATGGATGAATTTATAGGATATTAGTTTTCTAGTAGAATTATAAAAATCATACCTAAAAAAATATAAATGGTAGAATATGCCAGCCACCGGTAACAGGTAAAGGAGTACATTATTTCCAGTTTAAGCAAGGCTAATGATTCATTATTTTAACTTTTATTTCAAATCAAGGAGTTTGTTTGAGTAGTTTATGTGGCCACTCTATTCTGGAGCAAATGAGGAGACACAAGTGAGAGAAATACATTGAGTTGAAATAAAACGGAAGCTTTAGAGAGTGGCTACTGTCACACAAAATGAAGCAGACCGTGTTCTTCAGAAAAGAGTGCAGTCTTCTTATGCAAATCGTAGTGCGTTTCCTAACATTTGAGATGTGCAAAGTCTGCCTTCCCCACAGGACACACTGTGAAGCGGGGTGCACGTGGCCACTTGCGATGTTCTCTTCCTCAGCAGCTAGCTGCCTCTCTCTGAGACACAAGAAGTAAAGATTGGGTGCTTTTTCCAGGCTCCAGAACATAGAATGATGTTTCTCTTTTTGCAATGCCTCTCTCTCTCTCTCTCTCTCTCTCTCTCTCTCTCTCTCTTTCTCTCTCTCTCTCTCTCTATTTCACTAAGCCTGAAATACTTTCTAAGCTACTACTACCCATAAGTTCCATTTATATCTGATATAAAACAGAAAGATATCCCTGGAACAGAGTACAGCTGTCACCCAGTGCAAATGCCCAGGGTGAGGATGTCTGCTGCAAGGTGGTAATTCTCCTTGGCAGACTTGGCCATACCAATCTTGACATTGGGCAAATTAGCCAGGCCAGGAGCGAATGAAAAGAAGAAGCAGGTGTGAACTCCCCTTGCTGCCTCCCGGGATGAGTGCGTGGCACACGGAGGGCCATGCACCTGCACTATTGTTTCCGCGGAAAAAAATAGCTTTTAAGAGCAAATGCTCTTGAGCCTTGATAGAGACAAGAGACTCCTGTGTAATTTGAGTATAAATGGGTCTCTCTCTTTTTTTTTCTTTTATGATGGGTTATATTATGTTAACTCTTTCAGGAAACATCTTTAAGGCTCAAATTAAACGTTTAACTGCTGCTTGCTTTAAATAGAGAAGGGAAAGGAGCCCGGGTGGATGCATTTTCTGGAATGAGTATTCTTGAGGAGTCCCTGTATGAGGAGTCCCACATACGGCATTAGAGAACACATCCCTTAGCTAGAACTCTGTCTGACTTCCTTTTGTCCAGGAGGTAAAAGGAAAGAGGGTAGCTCAGGTCTGGGCCCCTCTCTCCCTTTACTCTAGTATAACCTCCATCTACCCAAACCCAGATCGCCCCTCCAAGAGCCAAGGACTAGACATACAAGGGTGACAGCTCTCCAAAGAGGAATGATAACAGCATCGACAGGAAATCCCATTGTCCCCGGCTTTGTCCTTTGCTGGAAACTATAATACTTCTTTTTTTGGGGGGGGGGTGTGCTGAGGATTGAGGTCAGGGGCATTCTACCTCTGAACTATACCCCCAGCCCTTTTCATTTTTATTTTTATTTTTGAGACAGAGTCTCATTAAATTGCTGAGGGTCTTGCTAAGTTGCTGAAGCTGGCCTCGTCCATGTGATCTTCCTGTCTCAGACTCCCAAGTTCTGGGATTCCAGGCGTGAGCCATCATAGTCAACTTTTAATGCCTTCTTAAAATATAAATTTGCACATTATGTTTTTGGATGGCTTTATTTGCTTATGCCATACATATTCAATGTCAGTACCCACTAGGAGATATAGGGCTGCCCTCAAATCCAGTTCCCTCTCTTTGTGTGGCCCTGAGTACCCCCAGAAAAGTCACCCAGACTCTCCACTATCCTTGGTTTTCTCTAAGTCCAACCTCCCCTTTGCTCCACTCTGCCCTGAGTGGATGCAGGGGAGGGAGATAGGGATGAAGCTGCTGAAGATTTGTGTTTATTAAGTCAAGCAAGTTCTGCAAGACTACTAATGTAATTCTGGAGATGGTCTTAGTGGTCTTAGTCCTGTCTTTTGCTGCTCTTAGCTTCTGCCTGGGGTAGTCTGCTTTATCCCCTAGTTTCTTCCTGAGTCAGAGTCCTCTTGCCTTTCTCTGGTGAAGTGCCTGATTTAGAACCTGGAGTTTTGCTCCTGAAAACTCTCAGCTTCCTGAGAGAAATGAGAGGCGCTTCTCATTGGAACTTGTAAGCCTGACTTTCTCAGGTGGTTTGCTTTTTGATAGGACGCCTGGGATCCCATTGCCAACACTTTTTGTAGACTTTCATGCCCTTCCTGAGTCCTAAATGCATGCTTTGCTGCAGAATGAACTTGCGTTAGCTGGCAGAAGCACCTTGCAGGTGGCCATCTCTGCCCCTCTCCTCTTGGTGGCTGCTAGATACCCTGGTAAGCTTTTGAGGCGCACACACAAATAACAGATGTTTTTGTCCTTGAGGGTCTTGCAAATTAAAGCTGGGGATGAAACATACATCCATGAAACAAATGTGCATCGTGGCATGGTTGTTTTCCTAGCGTATCCTTAGGTGGCAGCCTCCGTAGTTAGAAATGTCACTATTAAAATTTTCTCTTATGCAAAATGAAGCATTAGGTTCCGTGCTTTCCACGGCCTTTTACATTTATAACCTTTATGATTCTGTCAATACGATGCCTTTCCTTAAAAAGTGTCCTTAGCATTTAGAGCAATGCTGTCTCATATAACTTTCCATGACAATAAAAAATGTCCTTTCTCATTGTTCCTGTATGGTAAGCATCGGTCACAAGTGGCTTCTGAGCACTTGACCTGTGGCTAGTGAAAACCTGTTTTCTAAATTTTATCAGTTTAAAGTAATTCAGGTATCATTAATATCCCATGTGGCTTGCAGAGCACACATTTAAAGAGGGTGACTTGGTGCACACATGATGGGGATAACATGAAGAACAAGTAGCTTGACAAGAAGTGGGAAAGGACTTTCGATGTATTCATATTTGCAAAGGGATCTTTATTGTGCGGACTCAAATGATCAACTAAGGGTGGCATGTGTTGCCCTGCGTGAATGGTGGTGAGATGATGGGGGTCTTTGAATTAGTCCCCTTTGGGCAAGATGCAAGCAGCACAGAGGGACTTGACTCTCCTTGCAGCAGCGCAGGCACCGCTCACCCAGGCAACGGTTGTCTGTCTGGCTTGTGTTGTTTAACTACGTGGAACAGGACAGGGAAAAGGGCGAGAAGCCTGGCTCATCCCGGGTCCAGGTCACAGGATGAAGGCATTGGGGCTTCAGTTGGCAGAACTGTGTTCGTGTTTTCCGGACCCAGCTCCATCCTGGATGGTAAGAACACTTGCTTGGAAGACAGGCACAGTCGACTTTAGCAAGATCCACCACTAAGGAGGCACACGTCCTCAGCTTTTTCAACTTCTGGCTCAACTCATTTGGAAAGTAAAGATCTTTTATTTCACTCCTGCCTTATGAAAATCTTTTTTTCTGTTATTGATAAACCACAGGTATCTTTGATTTCGATTCTATAAAGCTTAAGCCTGGGGATCTTGCTCTCGTTGCCTCTATCATTGGGGCACTCCAGAGACATGCAAATGCAGAGGTGCGGATCTGAAAGCCAGTCACTGGCTCCGACATCACTTAGGGAAGTTATACAAGGACCTTTTTTCGGTTCTCATGTCTATAATCCAAAGGACTATAATGGTTTCCAGAGTGTTGAGAAGGAAACAGTGTAACCTGGATAAAACACCTGACCACCATTAAGGGCTAGCGTGGAGCTGCTCGGTGCAGACTTCTCCATCTTTCCCCACCTGGAAAGCAGGCTCAGCACTGAATTCTCTGTCTAAATGGCAGAAGCCTTGCGCGTCAAGCTTAGAGACCAAAACATTTTTTTTTTTTTTTTTTTTTTTGCTAGAATCTGATATGTCTTCCCCCAAGGACTATTCATGTACATCAAGATTTTTCAATTTTAAAAGATGGCGGAAAAACACTGCAGTAGGCCTAATTCTTGATTCACTTATAGCTAGGTTGCAACAATTCAAAGATACGTATTTGCAGCATTTTATCTTTAAATAGCATGACAATACAGTAGTCCCAAAGTTGCTTGGCACTCAAGAATTACCAGTCGAAATCTGGCAATTACCCCAACTACTGACCCCTAGGGAGAACCACTGCCATATGCATGACGTACATGCGTGCGTGAGTACGTACTGCGTGTGCGCGTGCGTGCATGAGCGCATGGGTAGGTGCATGTGTGCATGCTTACGTGCGCGCGTGCTTACGTGTGCTTACGTAAGTGCTTGCGTAAGTGCTTGCGTAAGTGCTTACGTGCGCGCTTACGTGCATACTTAGGTGCGTGCGTGCTTAGGTGCATGCCTACGTGCGTGCTTACGTGCGTGCGTGCGTGCGTGCGTTGGTTCCGGAAGGGCAAGGCCAGCCTTAGCCCTTGACCTTGTTATTAGCCAAATGTGGCGGAAGGGACTGAGCCGAACTCACTTCAGACGTGCTCTCTCTTTCAGAAGACAAAATGGCACCCTCAGCCACAAGACACGCAGCACTCTCTTTATTCACGCTGCCAGGGAAATGGGAGAAAATTGAATAAGGATACACAGGGCAGTTTCCATACTTCTGTAATTTCCCCTGAATTGCTCGCAAGTGACTATTATTCTCCTCCCATTAAGCATGGGGCCATCTGGGGCATAGATATGCAAGGAAGATTAAAATGGGACTGCACAGAACCCATTCTTTCGTCGGATTCACGCCTTTGTGCTGTGTGGAGGACGGAAAGATTTTCTAAACTTCTATGGGAGCATCTCGGCATCTTTATCGCTTTCACATCTGCCGCTGCACGGAATTGATGGTAATCGTGGTTATTATGGTGTCTTCCTCCACTTAAAACAAGGCCATCTGGGGTTTGTGTGGTAGGGGATGGATTAGCATTTTTTTTTTCAAGTGTGCCTCTCCTTTAGTAAATATGTTTTACAGAAATTATTTCAGAGAAAAGATTGTGATAATAATGATGGTAATACTAATAATAGGGTTATTATGTGAGATTCCCCTTTGCAAAAAGTCCCTAGCAAGCATAATCGGGAGCAGGAGTGGGACACCAGGGCCGGCCTCTGGGGGGCAGCCTGGAGCAGCTTCGGTGGCTCTGCAGGCCGGCCGAGGGGGTGCTGAGTCCAAGTCCAAAATCTGGGGCCCTGGGGTGGGAAAGGCCACCGCAGGGGGTGTCAGCGTGCGGGTCCAAATTCCAACTGTGCCAGCGCCTGGCTGTGGGTCTTTAGGAGAGTTTCAACTAACTTCAGTCTTCCCATTTCTATAAAAAGAGGTAATAGTACTTGCTTTGGGGTTGTTGCGAGAATTGAATCAACTAGGGTGTGTGGGAATACTGAGCACAGAGCTCGGTATGTTGTCTTAATAAGCGTGTAAGTAAATAACTGGAGGAGATCAGCTGGGATGCTTTTGAGTCCCCAACTTCAGTGGTTTTTCAGTTTTCCTTATTCTATGAAAGATAAGCACACGGGCAGTTAATATTAAAATAGATGGTAGAGCATTTCTACTTTATGGTACATAATTAGCTTAAGTCATAGTTAAATGCCAAGGGGTTGGGCAAATCTAAAACCTTATTTAAGTTAATACTAATATATGACCATAAAATGGTGATGGATGGTGATAAGACTAGAATTTGGAGTTGTGTTAAAGTGGCTTTGAATTATTGATGGCTTGCTCTTGATCATACTATTGGTCTCTCTTATCAAGGTGTCCTTTTTTATAGTATCTCCATGAGAAAGGTATGCCACTTATTTGTGAAGTTTTTTTATACTTTCATTAGTGCAATATAATTATACATCATAGTGAAGTTTAAAGTGATACAAACATACATGCGCAAAGCACTCGATGTATTTCTCTCTGTTTACCCTTCCCCCTCTGCGTCCCGCCCTCCCCATGCATGTTAGCGATATTGGTAACATTCTTGTATGGACATAACCTTATTTGAACTGTTTGCTTCTTTAATATTTAAGTCCCGTAATTATCTAGTATAGCGTCTCTTTAAATAACAAGTACCTAATAAATGCTGGTTTTAACACATGCATATATTTGATGGATTAAAGTATGCACGTGGAGAGCGGGTGTGCTTCTCCACCTCATTTTTATTCACATCATCTTTCTACCCCTCCAACATGGCTTCGTCTTCCTCTCTGTCCAGCTGAGCTCATGGAAGTCCAACTGCAGCGTCTTCCTTCTGCCAGCTTGTCTTCTACAAGAGGAACCGCCCATGAATTTCTGCTCTGCCCCTTTCCAGTTGTGCTATATCCACCTTTCCTTCACCCTCTCCTCCAGTTCTTTGGGTGGCTGTTAGGTGTTTGGTCTTCTTTCTGAGATTTGACTTTGCTTTGTCTTGTCACTTGAAATGTAGTCTTAGAGTGGCCGTACACGTGAGAATCCAGACGTTGTTTGGAGGACGCTAAACTAAATAAAGGTATATTGTTTCCTAATAACATATGCTAGCCTATATTTTACTTGAGAAAATTTCCTTTTAAGATTAGAAACCCAAATCTGTTTCTTTGTACAACTATTTATTTCCTCCATTGTGTGGGCACGTGCATGGGATATGATAGCACCGTCTAGAACAGCATATTTTCATCTGTTTAGCAAACTTTTAAAACAATAAAAGCCTGCAGTCATATACTCGTGGCATTTCTTCCACGAAAAAAAGGCACTTCTCTTAGGGAAGCCTGAAGTGCACTCTGGACCACTGATCTGAGCAAGGTCTGATTGGAGACTTTGGTGATGTTAGAACAGGGAGGGGCCACGGGCATCATGTGGGTCTTGGGTTCTTGTCTTGCACATCCCTTCCTTGGGCTTTTCCAGCTTTGCTCTGGCCCCTGGGAGCTGCCTTTCCCAGCCTCCCTAGTCAGCTGACATTCATCTTGGTTTGACAATGTCAAGCCCTAGTGCAGAATTAATAGATGGGAGGAAGAAGAGAGAAGCCAGTATCCTCTAAGCATTTTCTCCCTGGTCGGTAGCCCTCATAGTGACTGCATCTCCTACAACAGGGTTTCCTCATGGGCAGACTCTCATTTCAGGGGTGACGTTGACCCCCGAGGTCCCACAGCATCACTCTTTCCTATCCTTCCCAGCCTAGGCAAAGAAGTGGCTCCCTCTCCCTGACTGCTTAGTGACTGCATCATGGTCTGTTTGGATTTCTAGTTCTCTTGTCTATATTGGTCTCCTCTGTTTGGAGCATTTAGAGGGATTCTGCTTTCCTCTCTAAGCCTTGGCCAATACAAGTATTGTAGTGTCTGGGGTCTACAAACTCCCTGTAATACCAGGGTTTGCCAGAGCTCCCCACTGCTGACTTAGGATGGACAGAACCCCTATAAATTGGTGTATGGAAATTTCATTAAAATTTGCCTGGTGGTCTTTGTCAAACTATGATCATTAACACAATGAACATGAACAGAACAATGAGTAACTGGTTATTTCCCAGGGAAAACCCAAGATCCTGGTTCAGTTTAAAATAACTCACACAGTCTAGGGAAGGCTTAAAATAATCAATGATTAACTAGAACATGAATTCCGGGAAGCTGTGAAAACAGAATTTCAGTATCAGCAATTTCTGTTTTAGTATTGAAAAGTCACATGGATTAATGTAAGTCCCCTTGGTCTGGTATTGATCTACTTTAAGATTCTTTCATACATTTAGAGAAGAGGATCCTGTATTCAAATGAGCTGATAGATGTGTAAAATATAACACAGATAAAAAATGAAATCCGAATTTTCTTAACATGACTGTAAATTATAAGCTTGAATTTATAATATTTCCTTAATATAATCACAAGTAATAATTACAAATTGAGGTTATTTTGGAGCATAATTTAAATTAGGATTATAGGTGATAGTTCAGTCTGATTGTTACCATTTAATTTATTCTGATATTTTGTTATGACTGTATATGTTTAGAATATCTTAATTCATACCAATATGTGGTTGCAAATGGTCTTTCTTTAAAATTTTACCTTGTGTTCTTAGTACTTCATTTAGGAATCCGTTGCAAAACCCTAAAATACAAGTGAGAACGTTTTTATTTAAAAATTATGCCAATTGTCAGCAAATCTAACTTTTCTTGTAGCCAAACCACAATATCTAACTCTCCTCCTAGCCAAATCATAAATCTAAAAGCTAGACAAATAGCAAAGCCAAATGAACTAAAGTAAAAGAAAGCAAATACAAATTAATTACTTAAATCCCCCAAATCACCTAGTGTGGGATGTGATCCCACAGAGGCATACCATATTTTTTCCACCCCACAGAAGACCGTAAAGCTGGGGTGGAGCATGAACCTGTGAGAGGCATCTGAGCTTGCCTGCCATTGCCTGAGGAAGACTCGCAGGGAGCAGTAGTGATGCACAGGGTGCACTTACACTTCAGGTAGTTCGTGAGTCTTGCAGAAGACTGGATCTTCTAGAGATCAGTGAAGAGCTAGTCTTTATTTTCAGTGATATATTTTACTTGATGCGTGTTTGGATAGATCATGAAAATGCAAGTGAAGAATGTTCCTAGCTGTTTTAAGATAGGTTAGCCTGGTAGGACAAATGAATACATTGGTCACTTCCTGTATGTTAAGATTTGGTATAGAACTCACCATTTTAAAATTGTTAAACATATTGTATTAAAATGAAACTCTGACCTGCAATTTGCATAGCTGGAAACTTGTTTATAGAGCCTGTCCTACTTGAAATTAACTCTGTATTTTTCGTTTGTTTGTGCTGAGGATTATACCCAGGGTCATTCTACCTCTGAGCTACACCCCCAGCCCTACTTAATTTTTTATTTCGATAATGAGTCTCACTAAGTTGCTGAGAGCCTTGCTAAGTGGCTAACGCTGACGTTGACCCTGTGATACTCCTGTCTCAGCCTCCCAAGTACTGGGACTACAAGCATGTGGTACCACATCCAGCCAACTCTGAATTTTTTAAAGAGAAGCTTAGATGTTAAAGCACAGAGAAAACTAGAGAGAAACAACTTCCATGGATAGCAGTGATTTGCCCCTTCCTGAGTAACTCTCTGATCCTTTTGGTTCTTAGTCTTATGCTTTATTATGATATTTATCAAGTCCTCATGGATCAAACAAAGTAGTTTTGAGAAACTAACCTGTTTTGAACTTTTGTGAGAGTTTCTACAAGATCTTTCAGGCTTTCTGTGTATACTAAAGTTTAAAATTTACCTAATGAACAAAATCCAAAACTTTGCATATTTGTAAGATGATAGGTATCATTCCAAGACCTTCTATGTAAAAAATAAGTTTAATTATAAGACATTCTTAAGAACCCTGCAATTATTTTAAAAGGTTATTCATTATTCAGGTATAAAGTAGGGAGTATTTATACAAATGTAAATTATTTTATAAGAAGAAGGGAAAAAAAATCACTCCCATTACTATAGTGCATAGACAATTGATATAAGCAATTTAATTCATTTCTTGACCATCTTTTATTTTCTTATGTATGGTTTTATTGAGCATAACCATGTTTGTATATAATTTTTATTTCACTGTTTTGTCGTCATGTTATAACAAACATTTTCTCTCATGGAACCGTAGATTTTTATAACTGACTTCAGAGTAAACAACACACTGTTGATTTTACCCAGAGACAACATATCTGACTTCTGTCTCTACCTTTGCCCTTCTCCAACTGTCTCGGTCTGTTCACATAATTTGCTTAAATTTATAAATAAGAAAGAGTGACTTTTGGGAAAAGAAAAATCTTCAAGATTAGCCAATAGTTACTTAGTACTATTGAAAGTATGGGATAAGAACTTCTGGGATGTATGAAGCCTAATTGTCTGCTGCATATTGAATAGCTGTAGATCAATGTAAGATGTATCAGGCCACGAATATGGGCCATCGCAGCCACGAGGTGAGACGTCCCTAGAAGAAATCATAAAGGCAAAGCAACAAGACTGTAATCCAGGGACAGTACAATTAGAGAGAACAGCTCTCTGGCACAGTGGTTGTTGTGGACTGAATTGTGTCTCGCTCAAATTTATATGTTGCAGTCCTTACCCCAGTATCACAAAATATAGTCATATTCAAAGATGGAGTCTCTAAAGGGGTAAATAATGTTAAACACAGTGATTGGTATAGTCTGTTATCCTATATGATTGGTCTCCTGATAAGCAGAGGAAATTCAAACACACAAATGCTTAGGAGGATGACCACGTGAAGACACAGGGAGAAGGTGGTACCTGTGCTCCAAGAGCTTCGGAATGAAACTAGCCCTGTCAACACCTCGATCTCAGACACTGGGCCTACAGAACAGTGAGACAATAAATTCCTAATGTTTCTGCTGCCTGGTTTATGGTGCTTCTTTATGGTGATCCGAGCCTACGATTACAGTTTTTGAGTCCTAAGGAGATAGATTTTTGGGGTGGCATCCCCTGCTAAATCCTAAATAGCTCTGTCCTTGACTCAGTCCATCCACTTCTCTGGTTCCTCATCTGTGAATTGACCATTAGAGCACATATCCCTACCCACTGCATGGGATACTATGAAGAGTCAGTTAACGACTTCATAGTGCCTAGAATCATTTCTGTCATAGAGTCAGTGTTACATGTTAGGTAAAGAATGTGAACCTTTGGCCTTAGGTAGACCACAGTTTAAATCCTAACCCTGCTGTTAAGTAGCTATGCTTTATAGGCACACCACTTGGTGAGACTCTCTACACTTGAGAAATGGCAGAATAATTTCCTCATATGGATGATGGGAGAGTTAAATGTGTAATGGATACCAAGGGCTAGAGATTTCAGCCCAATACGGATCTAGCCCTCCACCCCTACACCAGCCCTATCCCACAGGGCTGAAGAAAGGCACAGAGGAGAGACAAGAACTCTGCAACTATCATAGGGATTCTTGAAAATCAGCAGGCAGAGAAAGATATCTCAGGAGAAAATAGTGCCTAGCCAGGGTCATCTAGCTGGGACACCCCACTGTAGACATGAATAAAACTCACGTTCCCTGACACTTGTCATTCTGTGTCTCTCAGCATTGGTCTCCAGATTCACTGCTGCTTTTGCCTCTGAAGCCCACCGTTGCTCCTAGGGTTATGTAGCTCCTCGACCTCACAGCCAGTTGGCCATAAACTACCAGCCTTACCAGAATCATTCTCTTTAAGACCATTCCTACAATAATATAATTGGGGAGTTTATTTCTGTATCTCATGACATTGCTGCTGCTTTAGATATCTTTCATGATAAGCATGTAATACTTTATTTATGGTTTAACAGGAGGAGGATTGGCTCACAGTCAAAAGCTTGGTCCCCAGCTGTGCTACCTGGTCACACAATTGTTTCCTATTATTCAAACACACTCGGAGAATGTGTCACAAGTGCAAAGCTCAGGCTGGCACTTCTGCCTGTGTCCTTTCATTGAATTATCATGGTGCATTAGGACACCATCCCGATCCCCAGGAGATTACAGATATAGAGACTGTCACAGAGAGTATTACTTCACTTTCCCAGGGCCTCGACCCTGGTGTGTGAGCCTAGCCAAGATGAAACCAACCCTGACTGGTGCTGCTTCATGCACCTCCTATCCACATTGCCTCACCTCGTCCCAGGAAAGCACACTGTGATTAATCTGCTTTTCTTGCCTTAAGTTCCCAGTACAATTTCATATGAAAACTATTCACAAGAAAGTAATTTTCACATAGGACCAATTGCACTAAAGTGTTTGGAGGAAAAAAATATTATAGCCAGACATATTTTGCTTTAGCAGCTCAAATAGAATTTCAGATGTTTTTTTCTAATCAGGGACCTTGGCCTTTGTATTCCATCACTTCTATTATTTGCAAGTGTTTAAGCACACGGTCCCTCTCTGCGGGCTGAGCTTTTCCTTTACCCAAGCCAGAGTCGCATCTCTCTTTGAGGCATTTGACCACCCATTCAAGGCCTCTTGCCTGAATGAGTGACATGTATTTGAAGCCATTAGTCCCTTGAATTGAAGATAGAATGTTTGCTCTGCCTCTTACCAAGCTGCGGCCTGCTTTCTGTAATGACACTGAGGAAAATGGCAATGGTTGTGACTCAGAACACGAGTCCACACTTTGGAGCCCTGAGAATCGGGGGCAGAGCTTCTGGGGCAGGAGAAATGGCAGACAGAGCTCTATCAGGGCCTGGTGATGAGTGGAGGGTTTGAACCGTGCTGTTTCAGTCCATATTCTCATTCTCTGGGCAGGGGGGGGGGGCATTCTAATTCCAAATCATCACACATGCCTCATTTTCTTTAAGGAAACACACTTCCTAATGGAGTTATTTAAAAGGAAATGTTCTAAAGAGCTGTCTCAGGTTGGAGCCTTCTCTGCCAGCCTGGCCTGAGCCTCACAGGGAAACCAACAGACTCTTCCTAGGAACAAAAGCAAAGGTTTTGCATTTGGCCTCTTAGCTCCACACACATCTCTGCTTCCTACTGGCTTTGTGACTAGGAGGCAGGACTCACCTCCTGCGAGGCTGGATTACCTCAACTGCAGGATGGGAATGATCATTACAACAGTGCTCACCTGCTGTGTGCTGAATTTTGCTCCCACAAATTCACATGCTGCTGTCGTAATCTCCAGTGCCTTAGAATGCAGCCTTGAGACGAGGCCTTTCAGAAATGATCAAGTCCAAATGAGGTCACTCAGGTCAGCCATAAACTACTATGATGGTATCTTTATAAACAGGAGAAGTTTGGGAACTGACGTGTAAAGACTGAAAATACAGGGAAGACGACCATCTGCTAACCAGTGAGAGGCCTGGGCCAGATCCTTTCTCTCAGTCTCTGAGGGAACCTGCCTGCTGACACCTCATCTCAGACTTCAGCCTTCAGAATTGTTGAGGCAGTACATTCCTGTTGTCTAAGCCACTGGTTTGCATACATCCCACTACTACAAAGCCTCAGAAGTTCCTGTGGGATTAAAGAAAACACACGTAGACTGTAGACTGTTTAGCCGGTTAGAAAGCAAGCTTTCAAAACTGCATTATCAGAATTACCTTATCATTGTATTATCAGTGACATTATCATCGTTCCTTCATTCACATTGAAAGGAATGCTACGCCCTGTGTCAAGGCCTGTGCAAAGGCTTTTACCTATCTCCATTCAAGAGCAAGCTGTTTGTGTGTATGTGTGGTAAATATTTACATTTCATGATTTTACCTCTCATACCCATAGTTAATGTAAAGTTAGAGATCCATATCTAGAAATTTGTGAGGGTAGCCTTCAGGTCTAGCAGCCAGTGTGTCTTTGTTTGTTAAATGATCTGATAGTATTTCCTCATTGTAATGGTTTGGATTTAGAATATCCCCCTAGCCCTAATGAAAACAAGGCAGCAATGTAAGAAGATGGGCTTGGTTGCTAAGGAGGGGTTCCCTGGGCATGTGGCCTTGGGGATTATATAAAGTCCCTCTTTCCCTTATTCTCTCTCTGGCTACTGGCCTCCATGAAATGAGAAGAGTCTTGCTCTCTCTCTCTCCCACTCTCTGCTTCCCACTGCATGCTCTAAGATCCGCAGACCCTGCCCAACATGGGCTGTACCTCTGAAATATCCAGAACTGTGAGCAAATAAACCAACCTTCCTCACCTCTGAAATACCCAGAACTGTGAGCAAATAAACCAACCTTCCTCACCTCTGAAATACCCAGAACTGTGAGCAAATAAACCAACCTTCCTCACCTCTGAAATATCCAGAACTGTGAGCAAATAAGCTAACCTTCCTTCAAGTCATGTGGCTAGGCTTATTTGGGGTACATCAGTTAGAATTCTTGACTGAGAGACCTACCAGGGTAGGACTCAGGTCTCTACTAGCAGAGGCAGGGTGAGGATCCTGAGACCAGAGTGGGGAAACAGCACCTAGGATCTGAATTTGTCATCACATATTTGTAGACACTTTTTTTTTTTTTTTTTTACAAGTAAACTACTCTTCTGGACCGTCTGCAGATAGAAATATGGCTGAGTAGAGTCAGCAAAGCCTTTGAGAACCTAGGACAAACCAAGATACTGATGGTCACCTAATTTAGGTAGCAACATTGCTTCCATCTGTGGTAGCCCAATCTTGCTGAACAATGCAGTGCATCTCATACTGAAAAAAAAAATTTTTTTAATGTAGTTTAATCATCCTGCTGCCATACAATTAGCATTTTCAAGTGGATCTGAGTTAGTTGAAGCAGATGGTTTATCTTCTCTTATAGTGTTTCGACTTGGACATTATATCATTTCTACATCTAACTCCGTCCTTACAGTGCTCAAGAATCATTCCAAATTTTGCGCACTGTGTTTTGACTTATTTAATGCAGACGTACTTTACCCGCAGTAAACATGATTACCAAAATACTTTAACTTGAGAGCTTCTGCTTTCCTCTTTGGTGTAATTAGTCACACTGCCTCTCTCTCTCTCTCTTTCTGCAGTTAGGGGAAAAAGGAGAGAGAAGAAAAAAAAAAAAAAAACTGCACACAGCATCTTGCAAATGTGTCTTTACTTCTCTCCAGCTGCTGGCTTCACTCTTCTGAATTTTCAGAGTGTCAAACCCTTGAAATAAGGGCAGAAAAGTGGAAGGTGCCCAGAGTTGTCATCCACTCATGCACCTTCCAACACAAGACAAGAAGCAGCAATGTATGGTCAGACCTAGCCAAGAGGACGTTTGGGAAGCTGACAAGCCATGGCCAACTCCCTTGACCTGTGCGCTGCTCAGTCTCCACTTGGAGTGAGGTGTTCCATCTCCCCCATCAGGAGTGAGAACAGACCCTCGAGGAGCAAGAGGCATGTGGACTCACAGAACACCTGGCTGGCTCTGTTATAGTTAGATATTGAATGGCCCCTTGAAGAGCTCACAAATTGGTGTTTGGACTTGATGTAATTGAGTTGTGAGGGTTGTAATTCCAGTAGTGGGTAAGTCCCTTTTAATGGATTTGTCTGAGTGGTGGCCTAGGCCAGTATGGTTAGCTGGAAACGGTGGGTCCCTGGGGGTGCGCCTTGGGGATCAAATCTACTTCCTCATCTTGCTCTCCTCTTGTTTCCGGCCTCCATGATGTGAGGCTCTCTTTCTTACCCTCTGTTGCCGCCATGCCCTGAGATCCATGGTTCCCCACCTCACATGGACTGAACATGAACCCATAAGAGAATAAATCTTTCCTCTAAGTTACGTGGTCGGTCTTTTACATTATAGTTGTGGAGAGTGGAGAGTGAAGACTGGACAGGCTTAGAACATGTTTTCTTATTTGCCCTTCCCCACACTTTACACAGCGAGAGGTAAGGACCACCATGATCACCATGGGACCCAGACAGCCAGGCCAATCTGCTTTCCCATTCCTGATCTCTGATCTCCCTGGAGACAAGTCCACTTCCCTCTGGAGATTATTGTGCGGTATTGTGTTGCTGTATTACAGCTATTGAGAGAGGGCCTGGCACAAGGCAGGCGCCCAGAAACAGCTCTTCAGATGAGGAAGCCCGGGCTCAGGGAGACCTCATCAGTGGTGAGCATCGAGTAACCTCAAGCAGATCCGGGTGCACACCCCAGTTATTTCCTTTTGATGGAGGCAAAATGTGTATAGAGTGGAATACTCAGACTTATGGCATATGTGTGATCCCTACCTCTCTGGCAGTACCAGACCCACTCCTCAGACAGCTCTGGCCACAAAAACTGTGTCATTCTGTCTGAGTCCTGGCTCCCATGCTGCACAAACTGTGGGGGTCCCCAGGGAACACAGTGTCCCAGGGTGGACGCTGCCTTCTGCTCTTGATTCCCATCCAGCGAGCACTTCCCTCTATCAATGGGGAGACCTTCCCTTCTCCATCTGCTGCTGCCAGTCCCCAGTGCTTGCAAATATGCACTCTCACATACTATATGCACACACACGTATACTAAATACATACATACATATTACACACATACATGCTACATGCATACATACTTCATGCACACACTGGCATATACTATACACATACTACATGCACATGCACAATGAACAACACAGCCACCACACATACTGTATTATGTGAACACACACACCACATATACACACACATACGTCTAATAATAAGGTATTCTACAGGGACCAAAGTACCAAAATTCAATCTATTTTTCATGCTTTTACAGTGTTCTTTTCACTAACACCGTACCACTTCCAAGAGGTTAGAAATTTAGAAGAAACACACACATACACATTATCTGCATATAAATATGTAGGAATCAACATGCATACTGCCTGGGCCTTTGTGGAAGTTTTTTAACCATCCCCATCATGATCATTTGATTTCTCAACTTTTAATCTCTTTTGGAAGTGTAATATTGAGAAAAAGGAAGAGGGCATTTGGTGAAGGAGACTAAGGGAACACAGGAGAGGTGAGGAGACCGAGGAGACCCTGGCATTCTTGCCTGTGAGCTGAAGAGTCGGGATCCACAGCTCTCGCTGTCTACACTCCGGAAGAAGGTCTTCTCTAAAGACCCACCGAGAACAGCAAGAGGGGCTGCAGAGGAGCAGAGCTGGGCGAGCAGTTTTCTCTTACGCATTGTTTTAAAGGGGCAAAAGTAGACTGTGAGAGCACAGCTCAGGAAGGTTTTCAGTGAGTCCTGGACAGTGTAAGAAAGGAATGATACGACTGATGACTTGGAGCATATGGGAAAAAAAAAAAAAAAAAAAGCGGTAGCCCTCAGCTAATAAAACTCAGCTTTGCTGGGTGAAACCACCCTCTTCCCTCAGCTGGGATGTACCTGTTTCCAGGCTCAGCCTCAGACCTGCACAGACTGGGAGGGATTTAGCTGCTGCCCACATTGTCCAGCTCTGCACCCAGCCCTGCTGCTCTCCAGAACCATGCACAGGCAGGCAGCAGGGGTCAGTAGTTCCAACCTGTCCTTATTTGACATGTGGAAAGTTTCATTTATCTTGACTACTGAGAAGTTTTGACACTCCTTAAATTTGCACCCGCATCCAGTGCTCTGTCACTTTCCTTTCCCTGACCCAGTTCTACTTTCTAGTTCACATATGGCCAGTGTCCTACTTAAAGTAGATGACTTCAGCTCTGTCCCTCAGTCCTGGCTCTGACTCCCTGCTGGGGAATATGTCCCCATCACTTTGCCCTAAGACGGGAATCTGGATGCTTTTGCCAGTGCCCATTCCAGGTGTGAGTTTTTGCTATTGAATTTCAACACAGCCTGGCCACTTTGTGACAAAGGTTGCAAAGATCAACTTGTTTATTAAGTTCTTGAACACAGCTAACTCCACTCACACATTTGGTATACACATTTCCTATTTCCTAGCTCTGCTATCAGTTGAATGCATCCGTTAATGTTTTGCTTTGATAATCACCAGCCCTAACATATGGATGCATGCATTTCTTCTGACCTCTTCAACCACTTAGACATCTCAGGAGCTTCTCTAGCCCTTTCTTGCCAGCTTAGTTAAATAGGGACCCTGGACTTCGTTCAAAATAGGACACGTAAGTTCACTCAGAACATGGTTGATTTAGAACAAATCAAACTAATACCCTTTATCAATAGTTGTGACCTAGAAGTGATTTATTTTATTTTATTTATTTATTTATTTATTTTGCGGAACTGGGGATTGAACCCAGGGGCATTCTACCTCTGAGTTCCACCCCTCCAGCCCTATTTTTTATATTTTACTTTGAAACAGGGTCTCACTAAGTTATGGAGGGCCTCACTAAGTAGCTAAGGCTAGCTGCAAACCTGCAATCTTTCTGTCTCAGCCTCCCAACTACTGGGATTACAAGTGTACACCACCACACCTGGCTTTAGAAGTGAATTATGTCAGCAAAATGTTGATCCAGGTCTCCCTCGTTCCATTTCTGAGTACAATAGACTAATTTGACCTGGGAGAAAAATGCCACTCCCCTGCTCAAAACACCTCAGTTGGTTTTCGTGCCTGAAAGATGAGGAAGTGGGAGCGAAAGAGAGCGAGACAACTTTCCCAGAGTCATGAATCTTACACACGTCTCCATGTTAGCCCAAACCTGTCTGACTCCAACACACACACTCTCACCACTGCTGTCAATTTTTCTTTTCTCAGTAATCAGGAGAGCATCTTAGCCCCCATGTTCCCCTCTGCTTGTGTCTAACAGTCAAATATTTCATGTTTTTTGTTGGGGAAAGAGCACCTCTTAAGTATTTATATAGACAGGTGCCTTGTAGCCAAAGTCACAGGGCTTTGGGTAAAGACTCAGAGTCAGTTTTGTCATTTTCTGCGTGTTTTCTCAAGTCACCTTCTCGCAAGGCTGAGTATTATGTATTTCATTAAAAAAAATCAAAATGATAACTTAGGTGAGGAGAAATGACAAAGTCAGGGCAAGAATAGACAGAAGGCTACAACTTGGGAATAGGATTAGTTGTCCTGGGCCCTATTTCAGGACCTGTGCTTCACATAGCAGCTGTTCTCAGCCTCTGGAAATTCACCATGATCCTTCCTTGCAAAGCACTTGGTGGGTGAAATCCCCCAGTTAGGTCCTCATGTTCTGTGAGAAAATTTAACTCACTGAAATTGCAGGAAAAGACTGGATGAGATGACTTCTTTGTGATGATTATAGAGCAAAGATGACAATTTCTTGAGGGCTTAAGTATTTTCAGAAGTCTAAGTTTCTGAAGATCACTCATGTTTCTGACACTATCTATACCACAAGCATGTGAGTAGTTGTTACAATTTGGATTTAAAGTGCCCACTCCCCACCTCATGTGGTCGAAAAAGCAGCCATGTTGTAAATGGGACCTGGTTGCTGGGGAAGGGTCCCTGGGGCTGTAGCTTGGAATCCTGTATGTGTCCTGGACCCTCCCCACCGCAGAGTGTCTCTCTGACTCCCTTGTTCTCTGCTCCCTGCTCTGATGCTCTGAGGATGTGAAGTCATGATTCTTTTTTGGAAGCCAGTCTAGTATGGACTGTAATGTCTAGACCTATTAGCAAATCAACACTTCTTCTCTAACTTTTACATGTCAGATGTTTGGGGCACAGTGGTGCTAATGTAGATTGAAACAGTGACTTAGAAGAATATCCCTTTTCTAACAATCACAATGAGCAATCCAATATACCCTTGGACACAAAGATGAGATTCAAGAAATTCCCCAGCAACTAAATATTCAAAGAAATGGCAGATACAATTTTACACCAGAGAAGTCAAAGCTGTAAAGGGAACATGTAGGCCTTTCCTGGCTGTCTGTCACAATGTGCTCTTAATGAGTATGATTCTTAATTGAATATAAGGTAGCTAATAACTAATATAATTTTACATAAAAGCAGAGAGGGATTTCTCAACTTGTCTTTTATCTTGAAAGACATCTGCTACCTAGTGTAATGTTAAAAATGAACTACTTTTGTATATAACTTGTGTGACTCTGAAGTTGTATTTGTCCTCCACAATCCCACCACTTCCAATTAAAGGAAAAGTGTGTGTGTGTGTGTGTGTGTGTGTGTGTGTGTACATATGCATGTATTTACTTGTACCTGTAATGGGTGGATAAACAAACTGAAAGCAAGGTACCTGTGATCTGCTAATTTAGCCACTGCATCTTATAGAACAAGTACTCCTCAATGTCTGAGTCTAGTTCGGACTTCTTTTTGTCCTGAACCACAGGCTCACAAGTCAGCTGCCTGTCGGCACACCTCTTGATGTCTAAGATGCACCTCAGGCGTCTCGAACACAGTGTATCCAAAATGGATCTCCTTCTTGGCCCTCTCCCTGCTTCTGCAGCCCCAATCCTCACTCTTTGGACCATCTCAGTCAGTAGTGCCTGCACCCTTCCATTTGTCCAGATTGTGGCAACAAACTTTTCTCTCTCTCTTTTATATCCTATTTCCAATCCTTCTGCACATCCAGTAGTCTCTATCTTTGAAATGCACCCTAAATCTGATCACTCCTGATGGTATCCTCTGCTAATCCTCTGGTTTGGGTCACCATGACCCCTCACCTGATTACTGAAATAACCTCTTAATTAGGCTCCACAATCCTATCTCTGACCCTATCATCTATTAGCACCAGTAGGCAGAGTAGTCTTTTTTAAATATAGTACTTGAGTGGGGTCATTTGTTACTTAGTTCCCTCCAACAGCCTCCCATCTTATTTAGGGTAAAAGCCCAACCTTTCCAGTGGTCCACTGCTTCACGTCCTTGGCCTCCTTACTGACCACCCTCCTGCCCACTTACCTCCATCCAGCTCTGTCTCCTAGCAAACCGAAACATGCCAAGCAGGCCACCACCTCACAACCGAGTGGTATTTACTCTGCCTAGAACTTTACTCTGAGGTTTCTCATTGCCTCTTAAATCCCTTGGGTCTTTGAGAAAGTTTCATCCTTTAATCTTGGTACCTTCTTTTATTTTTCCTTATGTTACTCAATGCAATTTTGGTTACTCTTTATTTTATTTATTGTCTGTCTTCCTTGGTCTGAAAAGTAAGCTACTCACCCCATCCAAAATCATGCCTGACACTTCCAATAAATATTTGTTGAATAGATAAGAGGATGAATAAACTAATGGATGAGAATGACAATTTAGGAATGAAAGCAGACCAGTATTTCTGGTTGAAGTATCTAAGATGAATACTTGAAAATTCCTTAAATTTAGAGTTTTTCAACTGAATTTAGAAATAGCAAGAAAAACAATGGTCAATAAAGATAATTAGTTTATTTTTCTTCTTTCTTTCTTTTATCCATAAGGTCTAGAATGTCTCTACAAAATAGGGAAACTCGATATCAGAGCAGGATATGAAATAAAAGACAGAAGACCTCATGAGATGCTACAAAGATGATGACAGTATGAGGACTATCAGGAAAGGGTTCTGGAGTTTCTGCAGTCCATTTTCAGAAGCTCCACAAGTTTGTCAACGTCTTTGTCCAACTTAAAGTGTTGCATTTCACCTTCTCTGCTCTTCATCCCGGTTTCATCACTACCTTATCTGAGAAGCATCTGCACAGATAGTCACAGAAGTCAGAGTGGTTCCAGAAATGTCATATTACAAATTCTAGCTCAATTCAATATTTAATCTTTAGAATGTGTCTCAAACTCAAGTTGTAAATCTGTCTTTGTGCTCCGTCTCACTCAATGTTAGAGGAGGGAACACTGGAGGATCCTCTGGTCTAGCTCTATTTGATATTTGACCAACTGCGTCAATTTTTTGATACTTGTGTTGAGGAGTAATTGAGTTCTTTGCATCATGTAACCCATGTGTGTGTGTACATAGATATTTGCAGAGAGAAATTCACTGATCTCTCATAAATGCTCTCAGATTGTTACTTTACCAGTAAGCAAACCAAGGAAGGAATAAGGAAGTTTAGAGATGGAGCCCTTTCCCAAAGTTACATAACCAACTGGTCTCATAGCCAGGATTCAAAGACAAGTATCTCTTACTCTAAAATCTGCTCTTTCCACTCTGTGCCCTTGAAATTTTAATAGTGCCCTTTAAACGCTAGGGCAGCTGTATCTCTTGCTTGCAAGATTGTCTACAGATTCTCAGACCACCACCCCCAAAATCAGGTAATTTTTCTGTTCACTGCACATGTCCAGTAGAAAACGTCTACTCCCTATGTAGCAACTAAACGGGTAGGAATTCTAAAAAGAGACTAGTAAAAGTGCAGATTATCATACACCCAGAAATTGTGATGGTGTAGGTTTGGAAATGGGCCTAGGAATTTTCACTTAAAAAAAAAAAAAACTAAAATGATTAAAATAACTCGGTTTTAAGAAATGCTAAAAAATTGATTACATAATCATCCCCATAGTATATTGGGAATATATGAAGAACAAGACATCCAAACATTTAAAAAAAGAAAAAAATGACACTGAATAGCAAGGAAAATACATTTAAAAATAGGAGAAAAAATTTTGTTGAAAATTTTAGTACGGTGAAGAAATAACAAACCTATTAAACTAGGCAGTACAAAGCCCTCTCAGCTGCTGACCTAACTGCATCAGTATTTCACTTGTAATAATCTTTGCTCAATTGGAAGATACTTTCCTTCAAATATTGTGGCTGATGTTTTAAATAAAAGTTTCATCCTCTGGCCTTGCCATTGAGCCAGAGACCGTGAGGTAGCATTTAGGGAGGAATTAGCCCCAGAAGAAGACGGATGAGAGGGGTTGCATGACCAGAGTCACCTGGTTTCATTTAGGCAGGAATTAGCCCCTGAAGAAGAGTAATGGGAGGGGGGTTTGTACCCCAGGAGTCACCTGGTTTATTTTAATATCAGCACTGTTGCACATTAAACTTTGCGATAGAGAGTGATACTATGGAGATGGAAAAGGGGACATGTCTGCCCTCTGTGCCCTCCCAGCCTCATGAGTTGCGTGTGTGTAGATCTGGGGTTATTACTCAGTAAGGCACACGAAACTATAGAAGAAGGACATACAGGGATACAGTGGCGGGAGCTGGGGTGGTGACGGCTCTGTGGAGCAGAGCTGAAGTGAATCACAGGGAACAACACAGGCTGGGCCGTCCTCTGAGCAGACTCCTGTTAAGTGGGATGACTGACGGAACAGGAAAAACCTGAAGAATTCTGTTAAGGACCAGACTCAGACCTTTGGGTTCATCCTGGAGCAGAAGTTGAAGCTGGAGATCCACATAACAGGGGACACCTCTCCTTCTGGAACAACATGGAGAGACCTGCAATGACATACTGTGTTTGAGACCTGAGAAATGTTTAGAGGTCCTTCAGAGAGTGGAGACTTCAGAATATTCAAGAAAAAGACTAGATCCTGTGTGGGGGCCCAGAGATTGGAAAACCTATAGTGCATTAAAACAAAACAAAAGACACTTAACTGGAATAAGAGAGGAGGGGAGGTTCCTAATAGGAAGATTTCCTAAGTTCTTGCACCTTAACAAAGCCTTGTAAAAATTCTACAAGCTGGGTGCTTTATTCCCTGTTGATCAATACCAAGGTCAAGTTCAAAGACAATAAGTAACTTGGTAGAGATAGAGATGGAATTTGGATGTGAACCCTTATGAGCCTAGTGTCTGCGCTAGCCTTTGTACCCTAAGAGGACACCGTATCCAGCAGGATCCTAAACATCTTTCTTCCTACTGTGGACATCAAGATTCTGCCATTTTGTAAATTTTGCAGAGTTTTTCCTTCTAGTTAGATGTGATGGTGTGGATAATGTTCGAAACAAAACAAAACAAAAAACCATGTTCACTCTGTCAGTGTAAGAAAGAAACAGTCAAATGATTTTGGCACTGACCCAAGAAAAGGAAAAGGAGAGAAAGAGAAACACAAGTCCACTTTGACTTTCTATCATGAATTTTCCAGAGGACCTTAGACACCTTTTCCCCCAAGAAAGAAGTGGTCCAGTGCCCAGGTTTATGAGGAAGTGGGTGTTGTGGAGGCCTGGCCAGGCATGGGAACTCACAAGTCCCCACCTTCCTGTCTAAACCCAAGACAGGAGACCGATAGAAGCCAGCAGGACAGGTGCTGCTTGACCTCTCATGGCTGAAGACACACTGAGATTTACCGGGGACCACAAAAGAACTCAGTTCATTTCCTGGACCAACATGGAGGTGACAGGAAGGGTTGGCTAGACTGACATGGCCTGGTCCACCCATTTTACAGAGAGCCATGAGGGGGCTGACTGGCTCCCGTGACAGATGCCGGGCCTGGGCATCTATGGGAGAGCTCATGTCTGGCTTCATGCACCACACTGGGAAGTCAAACAACTGTGATGTTTCTGCCACCAACGTATGTCTGTCGGTCTTCCAAGGTGTGCATTTGAGTGCAAAGAATCGTCTTTTCCGGGAGAATTGCCTTAAGAAAATCTTCTTTTTCATCAGGATTTCTTAGGTATGACAGAAGAAGAAAAACAAACAAACAAAAGAAACCAGTCATGGAGAAAGACTGTGTATATGTGGCTAGTACTCTCTGTATCTTAAAGGCCTTCATGCTCCATCCCATTCATCTCTTCTTTACCTCATTAATTCCTGCGTATCATAAATGCAAATCGCAACTGGTAACCCAAAGAAGGTGGCTGATGTTTCTTAAATGAAGAAGGAAGTGGAAAAAGAAACAAACAAAACTGGGAAAAAGGAAGAGGAAAGGGAACTTGGTATGCTGGTGTTCTGAAAATCAGAGGATGTTGTGGCACCTTGGGAAGGTTTTTGCACATGTGTGGCTGTTAAGAATGTCAGAAAATGGATGGCAGAGCCCCTCCCCCCTCTCCTCCTCGGGCTGCGTAGGAACAGTGCTAACCTCAGCCCCAGAGGCACAGATCTTCCTGGAATAACCCGTCCGCCAATCAGTGGCGTTGAGCATTTCTTGCCCACACCGCAGTGCAGGGCTGGCTTCCTCTGTTTCCTGTCTGCCCACTCACATTTGATTTGGCCTCCTTCTCATCAAGGAGGCTCTTTTCTTTCACAACATACTCTTTTTTAAAATCCCTCTCCCCTTCTAAAATGCTTACATTTCTCTGACATTTGTCAAAATGGCTTCAATGACTTTTGCAAATTCACTTTAGGGGATTATTGAGCATGAAGAACTGCCCTCGCAATTTAGTGACTGTGCCACCAGGTGGCAGGACGGTGCTCGAACTGTAAGGTACAAGTGTTAATTGAATTCTGATGGAAGTAGGTGTCTAACCCAATGGAAGAACCACTGCTTCTGCCATTCACCTTCCTTCCAGGACCACCCTGCGGTTTGTGTAGGGTATTTACAAGGTGAGGGGCTCATGCACACAACCCACATAAACCAGGAGAATCACAGAAACCGAGGCATTCTGGAGTAAACCTGCAAATACAAGCGTCCAGCATTTTGATAAGAACTGGAGATACAGACATGGGCTCTCCTTCTGTGCTTACATTACCTAAGAAGCTGTCCTTCAACCAAGCAGGGTGCTGACTTGGTAAACCCCCATCTCCTGGGCAGCTCCGTAGCCTAGCCGCCTGCTGTGCAGTTCAAAATACTGATGATACTATATTGATCATCATTCCCTCAAGTTCCAAAGCTTTCCCTTCTCCTGTGCCTTCCCCTGGCCCCCAGCGAAGCCTGTGAGAAGAAACTAAGCTAAGCTAAAGAAGCTATGGTGGCTGTTTTCCCTATGTTGTCTTATTCTGTTTCTACTCATAAGGGAAAGATTCGTAATGTCCCTCCACCTGGGTCCACTTGTTTTGCCTGAAGTTAA
Organism: Graphiurus murinus; assembly: GCA_004027655.1. Taxonomy (NCBI): domain Eukaryota; kingdom Metazoa; phylum Chordata; class Mammalia; order Rodentia; family Gliridae; genus Graphiurus; species Graphiurus murinus. The sequence goes on along the minus strand of PVLC010008643.1, from coordinate 6,642 downwards.
TTCACTCACCAGCTGTCAGGGCAGCTTCTGTCCTTGGGTGAAATTTGGCTCTCTCACCCCCTCTTCTGAGCTACAAACGGGGCCTGGCCTCATTAGAAACCATGTGGCCTCCATAGTTGGCACCGTGGCCGTCCCTGGAGTCAGCCTGGATTACATCAGCTTCCTCGGATGGCCAGGAGCAGATTTCACACTTTTCCTCTTTCAAATTTGTGCCCTCCTCTCGCTGCCTTCTGACTCTGCTTCTCAGTCCCGAGACACATCCCAAGCTGAGCTGCCGTCTCCTTTGCAGATGGGTGCTGTCCTGCTTCCAACTCTGCGGTCTTGCTTTGCCAGCTAGGCTCAAACCAACATCGACCCCGATTACAGTTGTGCAGAACAGTCTTCCAAAGCACTATCTTTCTTTTTCAAGTTCTTTTCCTGAACACCGCAGGCACACGCTATGGAGAGTCTCAATTTTGGCAAACTTCAGAGCATGAGCCTTCCTAGCAGATGCTTGAAAGAGTGCTGCGAGCTCACTGGGGAGGGTCTTTGTGTTCAGAAGCTAATCGACATTCCACCGGCTGGACCCTCACCAAGGGGATAGCACACAGAGGAGGCTTTTTGACAGAATTAATGAGACAGAAGGATCCTATTTTGGTCCTCCAATTTCATTCATCGGTACCATTCACATGTGCTGAATTGGGGAGGGAGATTGGCTTGAGCTTAGCACATCAAACACCCTGTAAGGTGGGTCCATGCAGACCTCACAGTAACCCTGTTGATATCCTGTGATATATTCAGATTCTCTCTCTCACTCTCTGTCCTTTCCTCTCTCTCTCTTTCTTTGTGGTACCAGAGATTGAACACAGGGATGCTCTACCACTAAACTATACCTCTAGCTCTTTGTATTTTTTTTTTTTTTGAAACAGGGTCTTGCTAAGTTACCATGAACTGACCTGGAACCTGCAATCCTCCCTGCTCAGCTCTCTTTTAAATGATATGAAACTGTAGACTGAGACCTAGAAATGTTTAAGCACTGGTGCACAGATGACAAACTCGAAACAGGATGTGATCCCAGGACTTCTAAATCCAAAGAAAGCCTGCTCTCTTCTTCTAAGAGAAATCTTCTGATTTATTTTTTTTCCATTTATAAAAACTAAACTTCTTAATGCAAAGATGAGAAACTCCGGGAAAATCTGGAGACTATAAATCACCTTTAACCCATTAATTGGTAATAGTCACCATTGTATTTTGAAATCTTGCCTTCTGTGCTGATTTGCCTAGATAATTAGATAGGGAGACTGGCAAATAGATAAATAGACAAATAGATGGGTCATAATATATTTAAATATTTCTCTAGTACTAAGAAGTTTTCTTTCCACTCACAAATAACAGTTGTAGATTATACATTTGATTCTTCTGGATCTTGAAGCACTGACTCAGAGAAGTGCACACGTTTATAGTCTAGATAAATATGTTAAATATCTATAAACTGGTTTCTAGAATAGCAATTCATAGTAGTGTTAGGAACATACCCATCTCATATAGCTGAAGAGGTAATAATGTAGTAACTACTATGGCCTTTGCTTATTTGTGTAAGAGAAAATGGCATCTTACTGCCTTAATTACATTACTAACAAAATTAAACATTTAAAAAATTTTGTCGTTTGGGGTCAATTTTTTTCAGATTTTTATTTCCTCTACTAGAATTACTGAATTCATTTTAATTTTATAGCAAAAACCAAACCAATACAAAAACCTCTTATTTTGAGAGATCTACCAGTTCTTCCTTCCCATCCTCAGATGTAAAGCAGCTGATTTTACCTTTCATGGTAACCCCCGGGGACAGAGCTTAACCCTCTCTTACACAGTGGGCTTTGGTCGAGCAGGAAGTTCCCATGAGTGCTGGGCGGCAGATGAAAATGAGCCGTGGCCAAGCCATTCCCATCTCACCTCTCACTGTATGCCTCCTCTTTCTCCTTTCTTTAAAGACCAAATTTCTTTTGGTGGGAGAGAGACTTGGTTTTCATATATTTCCAAAATCTTGCCAGCAATTATTAACTTACTCAAGAATTTTTATTGCTTTTATTTCCTATGGAATCTTCAAAGATAGGGTATATAAAGAAAACACTTTTGTTCTTTTTGAAATACAGTGGTTAACTTTTAGGAGCTGTTTTTAGAACTTAATAATTTTTTTAAAATCCTTAAATAACACATCTTTGAGGTTTATTTGATACTTCCTGTTGCTTGGAAGAAGAAAACCATCTTTGGAATAATTGTATATCTTTTAAATCAAAAAGTCTGAAGTTTATATGACAGGTAATCAATCAGGAAGTAGTCCTTGAGTTATTAAGTGAAATATCCATTTTCTTCTCTTTAATTATCCACTCTAACCATTCTAAGCTCAGGCTGAGCCCTCTACCTTTTCTAGGTAGACTGACAAGTCTACCTAGAAAGTTCTTGCCTTCCATGGAAACCATGTTCCCTGTTACATATTTCTTGACACAAAACACATACGAGCTGAAATATCATTAAACTTTCCATGTGCCAGGATTTCAGTTTTTCCACAAGCATCACTAAGTGTGTGTCCATCCGATCAATTTGTTAAGCCATTTATTAAGCCCTTCTTAAGTAGGACTTCGTAAATATACTGAATTGTACCTATTAGTTGATTGGTGCATCTAGAATACAACACATGTGCTGCTGAAGAGATGAGAGGCAAAGACGGTGATGAGATTGGGCACAAAATGCATGCTTAACTTGGTTTGAGGAGACCAGATTGTTAGATTGGGGAGAATTTATTAAGTTGGTTGTTAAACATGGTCATTATTAAAAATAATCCAGTGTGTTATTGTATATACCTTTTCAGTTTTGCGTTCACTGGCTCGGGGCATGGTTGGGATATTTATACCACAAAACTTGGCAAATGGCATAAAACACAGCTTGATTTATTGCTTCAACTGGATGTAAGAAAGTGATGCAGAAAATATTAATAATGCAGATTAAACTTGAAACCATTACATTGTGAATAGCAAAAAAACAAAAACAAAAACAAAAATACTGCAGACATCTTCTTCTACTATTTGAATACTATCATCCAATTAGTAAAAAAAGTCACACACATTGTTGAACAATGAATGGAATCCTGGCACATTACATAGTGATGAAGCTGAGAAAGGTTTTTGTTTAATGAATCTAATGTCATTTATAGGAAATAAGTATAATTTATATGAAAGTGAGAAATAATTTAACAATAGGATCACAGATCAGACTCTGTAGCAATCAATTTCATGAGAAAAGAGTTAGCAGAAAGGAATGAAGTTCAATTTTCAAATCATAGTTGAATTGCAACCATAAGTTGGCTATAGATAGAAGAGTTTGGCAAAAGTCAATGAAAGCATTCCGTAAGAATCATTTGCTTATATAGAATCTACAATAAAGAATGTTGCACATTTATTATTACTTATGCTACATGTTCTTTAAGTAAGTAAATTTTATGGTGAACTTACGTGCATGTACATATAGGCATATATATGTACATATATATCAGCATTATCTCTTTGGTGAAATAATAATTGTTAAAAATTCACCTGTATACCGTTGCCTGGATTCTTCCTTCAAGATACAATCACTGTGAATTTTGAACAAGGAAATAGAGAGATCTGATTACTCCTGGCATTATCTCTCATCTCCCCACCCTTGTTTCCTAGTACCTTATAAAATATATATTATATATAATTATATATATATAAATATATATTATAGTTTTTTGTTTTTTGTGGTGGGGGGATTTAAAATAAGTTCATTTCTGTTCTGTCTGTAAAATACTTAAATATTCTTTCTCTTTCTTGTAAATATGAAAAACATACAAATAACACCTGCTTCTTAAAATGAATACAGGAAAGAAGAGATACAATTCTTAACTATCACTGAGAGCCTTGAATAACATCTTCTAACTTGTCCTACTAAGGTTTCTAGCTTCGATTTTCTCATACTCCACTAGGGACTCTAAAAAATCTCCCCTCAGTAGAAATCCCATAAGGTGGAACCTCATTCTAAAACAAAGGATACCTAAGGAAGAAAAAATAATTCACATTTTGTAAATAAATAAATCTTTCAAGACTCATGTAAGCTACTTCTTAATTTTACCCATAACATGGCCCATTTGGCTATTGCGTGATGCCAGTCATTTTGTCTTTAGGAACATGAAGCTCTTTTGCCCATATTTGGGGTGTTTGCTGCTGTCTCCACAGTAGCCACTACTGGATTGAATCTTGGGGAAGGGCTCCTGTGCGTGGTAGGCAGAGGGCAGAGCTGTGCCCCTCTCCATCTCATTACATGTCACCTTTCCTTTAAACTCAGCATCCCTGAGAAGGTGAACCATAAAGGATAACTTCTTCATATTATCTTCAATCAAATGCTTGGTTAAGTTCTCTTCTCCCCTTCTGTACTCTCAAAACCTAAGCCCTAAATTCTCCTAGAAGCCTGTAAAGGTCCCATTTTTGATGGCTAAAAGGTTTGACTTAATGAATAAAGAATGACTGCTGACATTCATCTATCTCCATTTAGTACATTTAAATACCAAGAAAGATCAAGGAATTGATACTGGTTAGGTGTGTGTTAATGAGATAATCAAGATTTAATAAAAATCAACAGTCATTAACTAAATCAGATCAGCTTGGTGACTACTGGTCTGTTATGGCAGAACAAGATATAATTAAGTGACGCTTAAAGATATGAGAAGAATGTTAGTCAGAAATTGATGTGCCCACACAAGGCTCCAAATGGCCGACGTTTCGTGGTCCTCTCTGTGTTGCCATGGCAACTCACTTTGGTACCTCGCGTATCCTCCGTGTAGGAAAACAAGGGGCAGAGTGTTCTCAGGAAGGTACAATCCCCTTTAAGCAGATCTATAAGCATCACAGATGAACAGAACTTTAAACATTCCGCCATGAATATTCATGAAGTAAGTTGTTTTTTGTTGCCTGCCTAGTCAGCAGTCACAAAACACATGGTGTGTGTTGGCAGCATCTTGCCTAGGTAGAGGGCTATGGACTGAGGCAATGGCAGGAACCAGGACCTGTGAGGCTGACTGACATTTCCATCTGTAGCGAAGGCTGGTAATTAACAGGAAGGAGTATGCCTGCAGCACTGCACCATCTGCTAGGGAAACGGCTCAATAAGAAAGGAGCTGGATAGCGTCTCAGCAGTGGCGCGATCTGGTTCCGACATGAGGCCGGGCATCTGTTAGCGGAGGAGATAGACTATTAGGAAATTCGACTGGGAATGAACAACAAGCAAGGAGCACTCTGACCTCACCCGTAAAAGCAACTCTTTAGAAATGGTGTCTTTTTATCTTACTTACCCAAGTCTTCTGAAAATGGTTTGCTGAGGGACCATTACAGATCTGTTTGAAGCAACACAATGCTTTCAAAAATGCTGTTTTATTTCCAACATGAAATTCTTGAAATCAGGATACAGCTGTCATCTTTTGACAATAGAGCTAATTTCAGAGCGAGGATATGAGGTTAAATTCCTTCTTTTGTTGTTTAGATTGGGGAGCAGGGGGGAGAAACAAAATGATCATTTAAATTCTATGCTACTCAAAATTGAGAAGGCAAAAAATTCCCCGGGATGCCCTGACAGAAAGTGTGCAGGTCAGAAATCACCCCCAAATTCTTGGAATGACTTCATATTCCTGTTCCATTTTTGCTAATGCAAATCTTCCTCATCATGACAAATCATACTTCTGGACTTTGGACATAGACACATTTGATCATTTTCAGGATCTTGGTTGAAGAGGATGTTAGGGTTTGAGATTCCAAGCCTAGAAATAGGAGTAAGTTCATGATAGAGATAATGTCAATTGCTGACCCACTGAAGGCGACTGAGGGGGAAGCCTATTTCTGACACTCCTGTTTGGTTCCTGCCTTCCCCCGCACCCCCACTCCTAGCAGGCTCATTGACCTCTTCTGGAGGGGAACGCACTTTTGACAGGAGCCTGCACAGAAAACTGGATTCTCTTATCAGCTTATAGAGTCATGCCACTTTTAAGAATACAGTCATGGAGAATATATTTCTCCATCTTTTGACAAATATGGAGAAACTTTTGACTCCAACGATCTCAGTCAGGTTAGAGGTCAGTATCTATAAACACCATCCCATTGCCTGGGACTAGGGACTCTTTTCCAAGGCCCAGCAGATGGCAGGGGACTCGAGCATGTGTCTATATATGTGTGTGTGTCACTTAATAAATCATGGCTATCAGTTGATAGTCACTGAAACCGCATGTCAACATATGGAACTAAAGAACACGGAGACCTTGGAATTTAAATTCATCAGCGAAAGATGGACACACACTTGGATTCAGAGCTTCTTTCTTTCCCTCCCTCCCTCCCTCCCTCCCTTCTTTCTTTCTTTCTTTCTTTCTTTCTTTCTTTCTTTCTTTCTTTTTTTCTTTCTTTCTCCCTTCCTTCCTTCCTTCCTTCCTTCCTTCCTTCCTTCCTTCCTTCCTTCCTTCCTTCCTTCCTTCCTTCCTTCCTTCTTTTTCCTTGTGCATGCTGATTATTTTGCTAGTGCATGGAAACACTGGTGTCTGAAAGGTCCAGTGTGAAACAAAGAGAAAAATCTCATTGTTTCTTGATATAAGAAAGATAAAACTAA
>PVLC010008642.1:0-57445 GCA_004027655.1 Graphiurus murinus | reverse complement strand
CGGTACTGGGGATTGAACTCAGGGGCATTCTACCTCCGAGCTACACCCCCAGCCCCATTTTTTATTCTTTATTTTGAAACCGAGTCTCACTAAGTTGTGGAGTGCCTCACTAGGTAGCTGAGGCTGGCCTCGAACCCGGATCCTCCGGTCTCAGCCTCCCAAATGCTGGGATTACAAGCGTGCGCCACCACGCCCGGCTAATAGAAGACTTTTATAATCAAAAATTTTCAAAATATATTCTGTTTTATTATTTAGGGGAGCTATTTTCTTTAATTTCAAACTAATGCATGATAATTATAAATATTTATCGAATTGAGTGTGACATTTTAATGAATGTGTACCATGTGTAATGATCATATCAGGGTAATTGGCATATTCACCATCTCAAAAATTTATTATTTCTTTTTTGGGGACATTAAAAATCCTATCTTTATCTGTTTTCAAATGTATGGTTATTATTTTAATCATAATTATTCTGTTATGCTATAGAACATTCAAAGTTATTTGTCCTATCCGATGGCACCCCTCTATCCATTATAATCATCTTGTCATCCGACTTTATCTCTATACCATTCCCAGATCTTGGTAACCACTATTTTACTCTTTTCTTCTGTAGTATCAACTTTATCACTCCCTTATAGAAGTGAGAACATGTGAAAAGAACATTTCTTCCTTTGCTTGGCTTATTTCACTAAATATAATATCCTCCAGTTCCATCCATATTGCACAAGTGACTTTTTTATGGTTGAAAAAATTCCACTGGATATATAGGCCACCTTTTCTTTATCCTTTGGTCTGGTGTTGGACACCTAGATTGATTCCGCATCTTAGCTATTTTGAATAGTGTTGCAATAAATATAACTACAGATGTCTTTTTGACATACTGATTTCATTTTCTTTGGATAAAAACCCAGTAGTAGATGCTGGATCATGGTAGTTCTACCTCTAGCGTTTTGAGGAAACTTTATACTGCTCTCCATAGTGACTGTGTTAATTTATATTCCCACCAACAATATATGGTAGATAGTTCTCTTTCCTTTTTCTTTTCTTTCTATCTTTTTTTTCTTTTTGATAACGTCCATTCTTACTGAGATCATGTGATATTTCCTTGTAGTTTTAATAGGCATTTCCTGGATGATGAGTGATGTTGGAAATTTTCATACAATTGTTAGCTGTTTGTATGTTTTCTTTTGAAAAATTTTTAGAGTTATTTTCCCTGTATTATTATTATTATTATTATTATTATTATTATTATTATTATTATTTGCTGTTGTCTTAGTTCCTTGTATGTTCTTAATATTATGCTCTTATGGGACGAAGAGTTTGCAAATATTTTCTCCCATTCTTTGCCTTCACTCTGTTGATTATTTTATTTGCTATGCAAAAGATTTTATTTGATTTATTTCATTGGTCAGTTTTTGCTTTTGTTACGTCTGTTTATAGGGTTATATAAAAAATAATTATCCAGACTACATATTATGGCCACTAAAGCATACGTGGCCACTAATCACTTGAAATGTGGAGTTGAATTTGTAATCTTACTCAACTCTAATTAAAATTAAAAGTCAAATATGGCTAATGACTACTATTTGACCAGCACATATCTAGTAGTTGCTTCATTGGTATCAGGTTCTTTATTTATATTTTGAAGCATCTGTTCTTTCATGTTACTGTCAATTTTTTGGCTTTTAAGATTAAATATTCTTTAAGACATACTCTCCAAGTGGCAGTAACAACATCCCTTAGGATGTTTTCTTTCTTTCTTTTCTTTTTTTTTTTTTTTTTACTCTTATTGGTGGATTATAGTCTCACATCATAATGTAGTTCAAAATGATAATGACATACATGCACACAAAATTTGATGAGTTTTCTCCTGGCTCTCTCTCCATTCCAACATGAAGTATTGAGATTGGCATTGGTATCTCATATTACCATTCTCTGTGAATCTGACTTTTTGACTATTATGATATTAATTTAAGTTATTAAGGCAAGACATCACTTATCTTTTTTTATGTAATACAGAGTGCATAGAGATTTGCAAGGCTCTTTAATTTATAAGACTAAAACAGTTATAACAATTTATATGTTTTTATTGATGATAATGAAGATGCTATAATGCTGAAAATTACCATGATTCAAGAAAAAATATAGCAATAAATGTTACCATAAATAAGATTGGACAGATTATTGGTTGCCTTGAGATAATCTGGTTTTGTTGAATGTCATACAGAATGAATGGCAAAAAGAAACTAGGACAGACTGAAAACATTATTTCATTCCTCCAGGGCAGTGGTCTGTGCCTTGTTAAATTTTAGTGACTTTTATTTTCTAATTATAATTACTAGCATCTTTTTGTGGGCTTATAAAATATTTAAATCATCGAGATGCATAAAAGCACACTATAAATACTCTCAGTTGGAAAATTGATGTAAAAAGAAGGGAAAAATGAAGAAACAGGTGTTAGTATGAGAATAGTGAGGAAGTGTTCTTTTAAACACTTCTAAATTCTCATTCTGTAGAGAGTTTGGTTTAACAACTTTTATCACCTGAGAGTGAAAGCTAAGAAAATAATGAGTTTCTAGCTACCTGTTAGTTTCCATAGTATGGAAAGCAAATAGTATCTATTTTCTTGGTTTATATTTTAACTTATTGCATGCTATTAAAGTTATTAAATAATATATACTTTATATATAATATGTTTATGTGCTACTTGTATAAACCTGATATATATGTGCTACTTGTATAAACCTCATATATATATAAACCTGATATATATATACATATAAACCTCGTATAAACCTGATATATATATATATATATATACCTGATACATATATATTTATATATGTATATATAAATATATATATATTTATATATATTTACTTGTATAAACCTGATATTTATATATATATATCAGGTTTATACAAGTAAATATATATATATTTATATATATATATATATATCAGGTTTATGAAAGTAGCACATGAACTTGCTATTTTAGCTATTGCAAGGAAGTTCCAGAATATGGATAACATATTTTAGAACAATAAAAAAAAATAGGTACTTTATCAAGATGCAAGTGATTTCATGAGAAAACTACTTCTTGTTTTCAATATCTGTATTTTGTATGCCAAAGACACTTTCTCAATCTTTTGTCACTGAAATATTTCCGGTGATTGGATGATATATTTCAAAGCATCAGTCTTATAAAAGGATAAGGATATGACATTCATTCACTTGTAAAAATAAAACTATATTAAGACCCAGTGTGTGTCAATCTCTATGCAAATTGTCTGAGACAGAGTAAGTCATGGCACCTGCCATCAAGATGTTCACAGTCTATTGGATGATTCTTGAAATAAGTTACCAGGTTTCTCATAAGATTATGAAAAAGGTGGCCTGCAGCAGCAGAGGAGAGACAAACTTTAGAGAGTGTCTGGAAGAATTAATCATAAGAAATAGCATCTGGGTTAAGCCTTCAATGAAGAAAAGGAAAAGATCATTTTACGGAGAATGCATAAAAAGGCATGGCCTTCAAAATGTTCAGCATTGCAAGAATTGATGAGTTATGTGGAGGTTGATAAGCAGTGAGCTTAGATCATTGAGATCTTGAAAAATATTGTATTTCCTGTTAAAGAAATTTAGGTTGGTTTTTACATTTTTCAATTATGAAAAGTAATACAATGTTTTAGGATACATGAAATTTTAATTTCAGTGTCCACAAATCAATTTTATTTGGATATTGCCATAAAATAAATTTGATTATGTTTGTTTCTGTTGGTTATGGAAAAACAGAGTCTAAGCATTTTATTCTTCAAAAAGATTGTCAAAAGTGGTCTCCTTAAGTATGTAGTTAGACAAGTAATATGTCAGATTTCTAAATTTAAGAAATTATGTCTTTTTGATAGTTCATCATTATTATGGTCAATAGAAACCATGGCACAAGTCATACATAATTATAAAACTCACTTTCCCCCTTCTATCGTGAAGTTAAGATACAAAAAGGAATTTGTGTTTTTATTTCACAAGAAATAAATAATAGCATTAATTCTGTTTTCATGAACATCAATCAGATCTACTTTAAAAGCTTGCCTTAGTATAGTTGGACTGATATAATACAGTACATTAAGTTGAGTGGTTTATAAACAATATTGATTTCTCACAGTTCTGAAGGCTAGGAAGTGCAACTTATTAGGAATCACAGAAGGCATAGTCTCAAATGGTATAAGGGGTAAGACAGCTCTCTGGGTACTAATCCCAATCATGAATTCTCTGCCCTCATGATCTATTTACCTCCCTTCTTCTATTCCCTTTCTTTCAATATATGAATTTTAGGGGGACGCAAATATTTAGTATTAGCATAACTGAATTTCTCTTTTGCTTTAACATTGTATGAACCTAGACCATCAGTTAGATCCTGCAAAAAGAGGTCTCTACTCATACCTTTCAAACAAAAGACCTCATGTTTATATTTAAATCAATGCACCTAAGTATTCAAAGAAATACAAAGGCATTTCAGGTGTCACGGAGAAATGGAACACTTTAAACATTAAGATAAATATAACTACATAAATAATCTTTGTTTTCCCACTCCATTTCCTGATAATCCATGCAGATAATGAAAACAGAGTAGAAGATGTCTTGGATCAATTAACATGATACAGTTGAACACACTTATACAGTGAATACACAGATGTTCTTCTGTGACTTAATATTCTAATTTTAGGTAGAAAGAATCTCATATATTAAATGTTAAAAAATGTGCTGCATAAAGTTGGATTTTTAAAATCAGAATATATCTGCAAATCACTATGTTGAGAATGAAAATTTTCTTAGTTTGATTTTTAATATGGTGTTTAAATTAACTTCCTCAATGTTTTCACCAAATAGTCATCAAATATTAGTGAATTCATCAATTTCTTCTGCATAGGCTTTTCACTTAATGCATTTAAAACAGACAATAAAAAACTCATTTCTCATCAACATACAATGTTGGACAAATTCAGAAAATGTGCAATTATGAAATATGTACTTGAAATATTGCTGTTTTATAAAATATTTAATTTTAGAATTATAAAGATGTTGTATAGGCTTAAATATAGGTAAATTATAAGACATATTAATTTATAGTTTAAAGCATGTATATTATTTGATTGGAAATAGGCATATCAAGGGATGTATTGGGACAGTATAAAGATCAAGGCTCAGAGTTGATAATTACCAGAGAGCTAAAATTTATCTCAGAGATATTGAGAAGGGTTCCATGGACTACTACTTCATCATGGTTAGTAACCAATCCCAAATTTCTTATGTTTCCCTGATGGACTCCTAGTTGCTACACATCACTGGCATATCTGCACATAATTTCATATTAATTTGTTTCCTTAAGATAAATCGTATTTTTGAAAGAATATTAGAAATTTAGGAATTTATAGTATTTGATGAAGGCTGGATACCACTTTGGTAAAATAATCAGGAACTCTTTGGAAAGACCATACTGTATAATCAACAGTCAAGGTGATCATGTAGATGTTGATCCAAATTTTGATGCTCTCCTGGAAATAACCTCTTGCATCTATATTTCTATATATCACTGTACTTGCTCAAGTTTCAAAATTCAGGAAGAAAGTATTTTTCTATGTGTGTGTGTGTGTGTGTGTGTGTGTGTGTTATTGGGATATTGGGATTGAACCCAGAGGCATTCCAGAAGAAAGTATTTGATTAATCTGTTCAGTGATTGTGTCGAAGCAGGAAGAGATTACCTCTTTGGTTTTCATAGTGGGAGGTAGGTGCCATCTTGTAAGATGATACACAAAGAAGAGAATGACAATATAGGGGGTATTTGATGCTGAACAATAAACAAATAACAAAGGTTTAGTACAGATCTGTCTTTTTGTCCCTGAGATACATATAATTTATGTATGTATATAAAACTATTTTAAATAGTAAAGATGATGGGTATACTGTCAATTCCATTATTGTGGTTACTTGAGGAATATACAAGTTGTAAACCAAAATATGTAAGTGGAGACAAAACGTGTATAAGTTACTAGTCCGCTAACATTTTTGTATTTTTCTCTTCTGTTCTGGCTTATTTTTCTAATTTTAACTTTATCTTTTAATCTCCTCCTTAGAATGTCTTTATTTATAAATTTAATCTTCTTATTATCTCCCTTGTTATTCCCCTGAGACATCACCTAAAATTTATTCTCATGAACACTTGGATGATATAAATGTCTTAGTTTGGGCTATTGAAGAAATAGAAGTTTATTCAAGGATTTGCCCATAAATATTTTATTTGGGAGCTAATCCCAGAAAACTTCATTGGAGAGTGTGGAAGAGAGACAGGGAATAAAAGGCCTCAATAGTTTGTAATCAAGTGAGTTATCACTGTGGATAGATAACTTGAGCTTGGTTCCACCGGAAAATCTGACAGACAGAGTAGAACACACACATCACTGTGATTCCAAATGAATGAGAGATGAGTTATTTTATACTCTAGTTTTCATTAGTCACTAATTTAGGTTCTCTCAGGTCTACCTGTTTTGATTCAGATGGGTAAAGTGAGCTCTAGTGAACAGAGAGGCCATGAACAAGGGTTTTGTGAAACTCTGGTAGAGCCCAAGATTATTTTTCCAGTCCCTCTACAGGGGGAAAACTTGAGGACCAGTGGTCCTGGCTGTAGACAAGGAAATGGCCCACCAAACTTGTTCCTACTAAGGATCCTGAAGAAACCTTGTAACTTGTCTCTCACTCCTCCTAACCACAGGAGTGGTCTTGTCAATCTAGAGGCTTGTAGGGAGATATGTTCATTCATGGTCATGGAGACAGACCTTGACATTGCTTTGGTCCCTGATATGGCCTTGTGACTCAGCTTCAGTCCTCTCACCCATAGTCTATGTCAGTCTTTCCTTTCCAGTGACCCACATTGTGACCTAGGGGAACTTCCCAGTTCTTTGTCAGAAGGCACAGAAATACAGTGTGTGCATTGGAATTCAGGCCAATAGGAAGTGAAGTGATAAGGACAAGAGATTATAGGTGTGGCTCCAATAGCATCTGCTGCAGTAATAGAACCTGCTTTCTCCCTGCCTTTATGTTTGGCCAGTTGTTCATTTACCTTATTATCCACCCTTGGCAGAGATGAAATGATACTCTCAAATGAGCTCAGAAATAGCCAGCAGGCATTGAGGGATTTGAATAAGTAGTAACACATCAGCTCATCAGGAACAAGACTTGTAAAAGGTTGAGAAGATTTAGGAGAAAAGGGATAAAGTTAGCAGCCTAATGGCTACAGAGTAGTAGAATGGGATATGGTAGCTCCATAAATAAACATAGGAAAAAGACTCAAAAGCTGGGACCAGACCAGAAGCTATGGTGGATGTTGGGGTGCTCTCCCTAGCTCCCCCTTCAAGACTGAGACCCTCATCCTCAGCTGCTGGGAAGGTTGCTGGCTCATAGTCATCACTGGGTCCTTCTCTCAAACATGCCCTTATAGGGGAGCTGTCTTGCCTAATGTTAAGCCATGTATCCAGGAGAAGCCTCAGGAGAGGATTACAAAGGTCCTGCTTCCTATCTCATTATGGGGCATTTTTTAGCCAGGTCTGATTCAGAGCTCCTGGTGAGACTGGTTGAGGCCATTGTTGAGAACGTATCACAGCTCAAGGTCTTTCTCTGCCCAGTTCTTCTTGCCTCACTTCTTTATACATCTATGTTCATTTTCTTCCATGAGAGAGTGTGTTAGCTCTCTGTCACAATAACAAATATCCAAGATCTTTTAAAGATTAAAAAGGTATATTTAGGCTCAGTTTCAGAGATTCTAGTTCATGATTGACAGGCCTGTTGCTTTTAGGCCTTAACTCATGGGACTTTGGGGTTACAAACTATAATAGTGAGTATATCTTGCAAACCTCCTATAAAAAAATTCTTTCTGCTAATTGGTTTTCTTGGAACTCCTTCTAAAAGAGAAACAAGTAAGGAATAGACCATCGACAAAAACAGGAATAAGGACTTTTGTCTGATTCTCTTAAATGGGGTAGATGGTAATATTTATTTGCTTTTATTTATCTCAAGCATACGCAGAAATGACTTCTGATGTGAGTCTTAGTATACATATAATTTTTAGTGTTTACTGACACATTCTATTGGTATTCTAATACTGAACACTTGAAACTTACTTTGATTTCTATTAGATGCAAATATCAAATAAATGTTGACCCAGGAGCATTATGTAAAAGAAATTGTTTTATGGGCTGCTATGAATATAAGCAATTCAGAAAAGATTTGGAGAGCAAACATAAGGCCGTCATCTAGGGAGATTGGAGTTGTTAAATGTATCATTCATTTGTCAAGCCTCATTTTGTTAGTGCCAGTTTCAGTTCTTTTTTCTATAGTATTCAGCGGAACATGATAAGCAATTTATCCATATTAGTTTTCTATCAAAATAATTGCAATTACTTGCATTACTAGGAACCTTGTTATTTACCTTTTGAAGTTTTTGGTTTCATGGGAAATCAAAGTCTACTCTTGACTTTGTAGACTTTTATTTTAGTATGAAATTTTCCATCTCTTTCTCCTCTTGAATAAAAAAAGAATTTTTTACTTTTCAGTGATTCTGGTTCACCAAAGCTGTAAAGTCACTTTAGTATTGTATGAACTCAAATAACTTGCTAAAAAGGGTTTCTTTTTTCTTCACAGTTAAAAACTCACTTTTTTCCTCTTTCTCTTAATATATCTATAGTTCCTTAGACCAGGGAATAGAAATGACTGTGAGGAAAAGTACTGCTACTCTCAGGGCCACCTTTTCTGAGGACTGGAAAATAAGGCTTGACCTTTTCTCAGCAGAGTATCATAGAATAACTAGAGCATGTTATGGATTTGAGAAATAAAAGATCATGTCAAGACAACGGGGACCAAAGAAAGACCCTTATATACCCTGGTGGGAAAAAATGAGCTTACTTTCCTC
Organism: Graphiurus murinus; assembly: GCA_004027655.1. Classification (NCBI taxonomy): domain Eukaryota; kingdom Metazoa; phylum Chordata; class Mammalia; order Rodentia; family Gliridae; genus Graphiurus; species Graphiurus murinus. The sequence goes on along the minus strand of PVLC010008642.1, from coordinate 48,483 downwards.
AGACATATTAACTTTAGATAAAAGGTTTAATTAGAGTAGAATCTTTGATATTCTAGTCTGGTGTATATTTTTACTTTTTGTCAAGAAAGTAAATGAGTTGGAGCTTTAGAATTTCACCAAAGTGGTATCACGGACATAATGAGGTTAACAAGCTGAAACTGGGCTCCTGGGCTTAGAAAAAATAACTCACTTATGAAAAGAATTTTTACTTAAATGAAAGTGCCTTCATCCAAATAGAACAATTTGCTCATCAGAGATGAGAGGGAGAGATAGACCCGAGAAGAGGAGGCCAGTGTAAAGCTGTATGAAGCTTAAGAATCAAAGTGTTCATTGTAATGCTCCTGTACCCCTCAGCATCTGGACACATGGGGGGAGAAATCCCACCAACACATAGAATTAGCATGGATAAACATACAACTATCCTTTTACCCTGTGTGTAACCCACCCTCAAAATCTACATGAATTAGTTTTCTAGGACTGCTATAACACATTACCATAAAGTGGCTTAAAACAGCAGAAATTTATTTCCTCCCAGCTCTGGAAGTCAAATGTCTGAAATCAAGGTATTGACGGGGCATATCAATCTCTGAAGACTCTAGGAGAAACCTTCCTCAACTCTTCCTAGCTCTGGTGACTGCAGATTACTGTTCCTCAGCTTGTAGCACAAGCTCTGCCCTTTTGTTGTTTTTGGTAATGAGGATTGAACACAGGAGCATTTTACCTTTGAGTTATACCTCTAGCACTTTTTTTTTTTTTTCTTTCTTTTTTTTTTTGGCGGTACTGGGGTTTGAACTCAGGGGCATTCTACCTCCGAGCTACACGCCCATACCTATCTTTTTATTTTTTATTTTGAAACCGGGTCTCACTAAGTTGTGGAGTGCCCCACTAGGTAGCTGAGGCTGGCCTCGAACCCGGATCCTCTGGTCTCAGCCTCTGAAATGCTCGGATTACAAGTGTGCACCACCACGCCCGGCTGCACTTTTTATTTTGAAACAGAGTCTTGGTCAGTTGCAGAGGGTCTTGCTGAGGAAGGCCTCAAACCTATGATCCTCCTGTCTCAGCTCCCCACAAGCTTTGCTTCTAATGTCACAAGGAGTTTCTCCCTCTGTCTCTATCAGTCCCCCTTGCTCTTTCTGTATGTGGGTATGTGTATGTGTTCTCTAATAAGAATACCAGTGATTTTACTAGGGCACACTTTAACTGGATATGACCTCATCTTAATAAAACTAAGTATATCCTTAAAAATCTATTTTAAAATAGGATTATATTCTGAAGTTCCCAGTGGTCTCAAATTTTCAGGGAATATTATTTAACATAGATCACTGTGTAAAATTTATTCCAAAGAAACTCTTCATGTTGGAACATCCCTTCACATTAGGATGAGACTTTGACTTCCTGCCCCACCCCCCATTTATTTTGGATATATTTGCTATAACAGTGAGTTCAGAGCACCTTATGTTATACGATATAATTCAATAATATTATTTCTATTGTTGTTTTAATTGTTCCAGCTTTAGCCAATGGGAACATTTTTAGTCAGTTTTCTTTGACATGCCCCTTCCATTGTGTATATTAGTAAAATATAGCACTGTATTATTTTTTGGCATTTATTGATGCTCCAGGCTCATCTTGTATATTTCCTCCTCCAGGCCTAGAATCAGTTATTTCTCCAACAAGCCCTAATTTCTTGTTTTGAAAACAGATATTAGAAACCAAGATTGGGTGTTGAGCATGCTCATGAAATCTTATGTATGTTTCATACTGGCATTTTAACTTAGCAACATTCATTTAAAATTCATGCACATTGTGTCATGGATTGATTGTTCATCCATCTATAGCATTGAATAGTGTTCCATTATGTGATATGCCAGAATTTCTTTATGTGTTCACCTATTTTTAACAGGTAAATGAGTAAATTCTGGTTTTTTATAATTATGAATAAATCTTATATAAACATGCATGTACATGTTTTGTGTCACATAAAATCAGTTGGATAAAACTATAGTGCAGTTGCTGGTAAAATTTTGTTTAGCTTTATGAGGAACTGCCTTCCAAAGTGTCTGTGACAGTTTGCGTTCACACCAGCAGAGAATAAGAATTCTTATTTCTTCACATATTCACTAGTAATAGTAATTGATACTGTCACATTTTGGATTTCAACTATTCCAAAGGATGTGTAGAGGAAATCCCATTGTTGGCTAATTGGGGCATTCTACCTCTGGGCTACACCTCTAGCCCTATTTTTATTTTTCATTTTGAAACAGGGTCTCATTAAGTTGCAGAGGGCCTCACTAAATAGCTGAGGCTGGCTGTAAACCCAGATCCTTCCATCTCAGCCTCCCAAGTCCTGGGATTATAAGCGTACACCACCATGCCTGGCTTGCAGATGTTTTCAAATGCATCCTTCAAAGACATCATTTACATCCCAATCCTTTCAAATCTTAACACGGAAATGGACAGTTTTTTTAAAGTTATCAGCAATGTTGGTTATAGGCTCACCATTATCATCTATGTTTAGACAGCAGTTAGTGAAAATAAGTTTTCCACAAACCCCTCTTTCTTCAGCTAATAAGTAATCTAGGGCTAAGTATTTTTGGTAAATGGCTGTTCTTATTTGTTATTGATTAGCTATAAGCTCCAGTGCAGTGGCTGTTTGGTTATGATTTCTAGAACTGCCTGGAGCTTGATAATGTGGTTCAGCATATAAATAGGTGTCCAGTCGCCTCAGGACCCATCCTGAGCCCCAGGTGGCTGGGCCATAATATTGGATAATTCGCCATTCCATTGCTGAGTTCCTCCTGTCAACTGTGCGGTGATGCTCCTATGAGGTGTTCGGAGCAAATATATAAGGGGATGGCCAGGGCTTCACCAATGGTGTTGGAGATCAGAGACCAGGTGCTGGTCCAGTCACTGGGAAGACTATAAGCCATTTTCCCACAAAGCCAGAAGATCCCATCTGGAGCTATCCATTACAGGCTTATATTCCAGGGCTGTTCCCAGAGAGTGGCTAGGACCAGGGGCAGTTTTGGGAGGAACTTCTGAGGGATTGGTTAGCAAGATTATTGCTTAGCAACCAGATCCCTGCAGAGCTATTTGAGATTAGAATGTAAGTACAAGAGCAGTCCTCAAATGACATTTCCTCCATATCTTTCCATACCTCGAGACACATTTGGTTCCTACTGCTGGGTATGTCAGTGGCCAGGCAAGTGGTCTCTGACAGGGGGAATAGGAGATATTTGATGAGATTGGTGAGGAAAGATCTAGGCCTCACCATGGCCACTCATCTGAAGTCTTGTAGACCCAACAGTTGGTAAGATTAAGGGAATGGGTGCTATGTTCAGCTAGATCCATAGATCCACTGATTAAAAAGATATATAAGTTGCAGTCAGATTCTTGGAATAGGGGCAGAGATATTGTACTGGCTAGTTGAGTTTTTAGGGCCTTTACCATCTTTTCTAATTCTTTTTCTCACTTTGCATCCTTGAGAACTTGGGAATTTATCTCCCCACCCTCACCATTGTCCAATAGGAGTGAAACACATATATTGTTTTACCCTTGAACATATCTGCCCATTTTTGGATCCTGAGGGCCCTAGGTTTTTAGTCCAGTAGTAGTGGTGGTCTCCCTCTATATAATTGTTTTTGCTGAAATCTAATTGTTTGCTGGTCTGATTGATATGGGTATAGGAGGTGAAGATCTGAACTATTTTGTTGAGTACTCAAAAGGGTTGATAACAATGAGTATGAGGGGACTCCCTGAAGCAAAGGGGATTTTATGTAACAAGAGGGCAATGAGAAGATTTCTCAAACTTCAGCTATGCATGGATCAATCAGCTTCCCTGATATGCCTGGAACAGGGCATAACATTTTACACAGGGTCAGGTGGCAGGAGTTGCTGAAGTCTGTTGTGGCTTCCAATCACAGTTCTGGGGTGGCCCTTTTGAGGTGGTGGTGATGGATCCAGGTAGCTATACCATGTACTTTTACAACTGTGGGGGTAGTTAGTATTATAGTAAAGGGCCCTCTCCACTTTGCCTTGAAAGAAGCTTGATTCCAGTCCTTAACCCAAATTAAGTCTCTGGGCTCATTGGGATGGAGTAGGGTAGCTAGACTAACTGGTATTCTATCTAGCATCCATTTATGCAGGTCGTGGGTGATCTCTCCCAGTTCCCTCATAAGCGTATGAACTTCTATTTCTCCTACTGCATGCAGCCTTTCTGGAAGTCTATGGAGGATAGGAGGGGTCAAGAAAAACATCATTTCATAGAGAGAATACTCTGGTCTCTTAGTGGGAGTACATCTAATCTTGAAAAAGACTAAGGGTAAAGCTTGGACCCAAGTTAACTTGGTTTCCTGATACATCTTTCCTAACCCAGTTTTGAGAGTGGTTCTGTTCATCCTTTCTACTTTACCTGAACTCTGTGGTCAATATGCAGAATGCAACTTGCAGGTGATACTCAAGTCCACTGCCACATTCTGGGAAACTTCTGCAATGAAGGCTGGTCCATTGTCTGACCTTATGTGTAGGGATAGTCCATATCTGGGAATGATTTCTCTGAGCAAGGTTTGAGTTGCTTCCCTGGCCTTTTCTGTCTGGCAGGGGTAAGCTTCTACCCATCCATATTAAGTACAAATGATGACTAGGAGGTATCAATACCCATTACATTTTGGCAGTTCAGAAAAGTCAATCTATATACCTTCAAAGGGGGCTGTTCCTACAGCCTAAATTCTGGGATGGAGTTCAGGTCTGTGCTTAGAATTGCTTTTGTTGCAGGTCACGCAGTGCTGCACAACCCCTTTCACTAGGGCTGCCAGATGATGTATGTAGTAATACTGGCTGAGCAGCTTTTCAAAAATTTCTCACCCTATGTGAGTGGATTCTTGAGTTTCGCACACAATAAATGGTCCAAACTTGTAAGGAATGGCTATGCAGTTACCAGGCAGTAGCATCAACTTTCCTGGGGTTTCAGTTGCCTTTTATCTTCTTAGTCACTCCTGCTTTTAGAGTTTGTAGGAGGGGATGTGGCCAGGTACCCAGGGCAGAAGTGCTAGCACTTCCTCACAGTCATGAATTGGCTGCTTATTACTAAGTGCCAGCAGTGGCTGGATTTAGCGTGTGCACTGTCTCCAACCTTATACATGGACTTTCAAAAAGCATTCCCTGATAGTTGGTGACCCAGGTGCTGGTTAGTCAATGATGCCCTCTAGTGTTCATGAGCATGACTGCATAATGGGGAACTTTCACTTGCAAGCTTTGCCACAGAGTTAACTGATCAGCTTCTTGGATGAGAATGGCCAATACTGCAAGGGTTGGCAGTGGTGGGTATAGTGGTGGTGGAGGAAAGGACTGGTCTTTGGCCCAATCAGATAATGTTGTGGAGCTGGCACAGGAGGATGGAAGAGTTGAGGTCCTGCTTGCTGGTCTGGATGGCTGGTTGGATGGACCAGGAGGTGGTGATGGGTGAAGGGGTGCTGAAGGTGCTGGTGTGGCTGGCAGCTCCTGTAGTGTCTGGGAGACATATGCTGGTGGCATGTCTGGTTCCTTTGGGGGACTTTCCAAAGTGGGAAATAGTTGGGCTTCACCTGGTTCCTCCATCCAATTTCCTGACTGATCACTAGAGTCATGATCTTTGGCAACTGATATCTAGGAGATTGGACTTTGCAGCCATGGTGGTGATGGTGTTTGGGTTCTGTACCAATTGGAGCCAAGTGCCAATGTAAGGGAAATGGTCCAAACATACTGGGCTGCCTGTGACTTGATCCCACATGTGTAAGGTGATGCCTTGATTAATGAGCTTTTTCATGCACAACCTTCTCCAATGGTTGGCCATTCCACTTCACACAGAGTACACAAATTTCCTGGGGCTAGCTTGAACCCACAATCACCTCTCTAAGCCTTTCCAAAATTCCTGATCATGAGGCCTAGCAGAATGAGCTTACTTTATTTCTCTCTTATTCCTGTATAGAAAGTCTGGACTAGTGATGTGATGCCTAAAACAGATAATAGACAACATTCACTTCATCTGCACCCATTTGTTTTCTTGGTGGATGTATTTCAACCACCCATTGGCAATAGGCAAATCAATATCAACCTCAGATTTGGTCAGACGTCAGATTTGGTCAGACCAAAGATTAGGTCCTTGTTGGATTGCCACATAGCTGTTATAGGATGGCCCAGGATCCAAGTAGTGGACTTAATACTCACTTTAGCCCTGTGAGGAGCAAACTGGAGTCTGACCTCGGTGTTTGTTTCAGTCTCACACTTGCACTTGCCATTCATACACACCTGACTTGAATTCTGAACTGAATTTCAGTTTTGTGTACCTTGAACTCTACTCGAGGAATTCCCAAAGAAGTGTTTATCTTCCTCTTCTGCTATTCTGATAGTGGGACCTGACTGGGACAACCTACTGTGATTCAGATGTCTGTGCTGAGAAATGAATCGTTCCATCTCTGGCCTAAAAACCTTGGTGAATATTGGTCCCAGAGTCAACCAGTCTTCCACACTGTGGCAAAGAGACTTCCAGCATGTTCAGTAGACCAACATCAGTGCTGGGGAGGACCAGGGAGGCAATGAGTTTATTTACCAGTGAGGCTCAGAGAGATAAGCTTTTGGTCTGAGACCTGAATGACATCAACATATCAGTTATATAACTCCAGTGGGACAGGGTTTGATTGCATCAATAACAGGCAGGGATACCAATACGGGAGCTCTGGTCAGGTTTCATTTCTGCTTCCTGAGCTAGATTTCCTGTATTGGCTTCCACATGGCAGAGACTGAGTGATGCCACCTTGGGCTCCACATGGCTGGAACTGGGTGGTGCCATCCTGAGATTCTGCCTCTATAAAGCAGTACAACAAGGTGGAAGCATATGGTGGAGGAAGCTGCTCACCTCAGGATAGTAAGGAAGCAAGGAGATAGGAAGGAGTTAAGGTTCCAATATCCCCTTCAAATACAAATTTTCAATGACCTAACTTCCTCAATTAGGCCCCACCTCCTAAAGGTTTCATAGTTCTGGGCTAGGGACCTCCCATAGTTCTGGGCTAGGGACAAAGACTTTAGCACATATGCTTTGGAAGACACTTATCTAGCAGGTAGTGTGGATTTCAGTAAAAATAGTCAAATGATTTCTTCCTTTTACTTTTGGAAGAGATTGTAGAGAATTGGTATCATTCTTCATAAGATGGCTGATAGAGTTAATCAATTAAAAGCATTTGAGCTTGATGATTTATTTTTGTAAGATTTGACAATATTAATCAGATTTATTTGATAGATATAGAGATATTCAGGTTAGGTGTTTATCTTTGAGTGCATTTTAATAGTTTGTATTTAAAAAGAAGTCCATTGAATCTAAGTAATTAAGAATGTGTGTGTAGATTGTTCATAATATTCCCTTATTATACTTTTCATGTCCACAGTCAGTAATAATGGTTTTTCTTTTACATTGATATGATGTTGATAATTTGTGTTTTCTGTATTTTTTTAGCTTGCTTGAGTTTCAACATCTTTATTGCTATTTTAAGAAAAATAGCTTTTGATTGCATCAATTTTCTCTCTTGCTATTTTCAACTTTATTGAAAATTGTATTTATTCAAAATTTATTTCTGTTGTCATTTTTTTCATTATTTTTCTTCAGTTTCTGTTCATTGCCTTCATTGATGAGGTGAAAAGAGAGATGGGAACAGCAGTCATCAGCTGCTTTGGACATGGTAGCCTTGGAAAGCATGCCAATACTTATGATGTTGGAGGTAAAGATAAATGAACAAAATAGAGCATTGAGAACAAAATTGAGATCTCTATAGTTATATATGAGATCTGCTTTGATTCCAATATAAAATTTTCCTCTCTGAGAGTCATGTTGGAGTTTAATCATTGTTGTTTGGTATAAAAAAGTTATTAACTTTTCTGACTATAGTGTTTAGAGGTGGGATGTTTGAAAATTATTAGGACTAGATTAGGGTGGATTAAATACCCCCATGATTAAATACTTGTGACTTTATAAGGATACATGAGAGAAAGAGAGAGAGAGAGAGAGAGAGAGAGAGAGAGAGAGAGACTCTAGAAGTTACACGTGTATGCATACTCCCTGTCTCTTGTCATGTGATACCTGGAGCCACAAGAAGACCTTCATCATATGTACTTTCTTGACCTTGGACCTCCATAATCATTAGCCAAAAGAGACCTCTTTTTTTGAAAGTCAGTTTTTATTATTATGCAACAGATAGTGGACACTAATTGAAATCATTATGTTTTTAAGATCATGTTCAATTTCTGGTTTCCTTGAGAGAAGATGAATTGTGTTTATGATTTCTACATATTCCTGCTGATCTGACAACCTTAGGGTATAAGGGTTGGATAATTCCCTCATGGATATCAGCATGTTAAACCACAAGTTGATGCTGACTAGAAATCCTTATCATTCCACAAAACTTACTTCCAACATGCAAACAAAACAGAGAATAACTTTCCAATAGCAACTGTGGTGTTCACTACAGAATCAGGACCATGTTTTTTCTATCTAAAAGCAATTTATTAGAACTTCTGGTAATTTTATACATGTTTGAGGATATGGAACAAATATCAAAAGTGCTGGTTAAGATAATATTTTTGATGTTTCCTGAGGGCATTTTTTTGCTAAGATTTTTGTTAATGTTGACTTCTAATTTTGTTTCAATAGAAAATGTTATGTAATGATGTTCTTTACTCTCTGCTTTGGAAATCTCAAATTCCATAGCACATGGTACAGATCTCTGATATTTATTTTGAATCAGTATGGCCAGTAGATTAATTTTTATTGATTTTTTTTTGTGTCTTGAAGCTCATATGCAAATGCTTCTTGTATTAATTCATCATTTACTAAAACATATCATCTACCATATTCTAGGGGCTGTCTATTCCCTGTCTTCCGAAGACTTTACTTTATAGGATCAGAGACAAATAAAAAAGCAAATAATTAAATAAATGTTATATTGAATATGTAATACAATTGCATCTGGTGATTAATGATAAGATAAAACAAATAGATGACAAGGGTTGACAAATGTGTGTGTATTTGTGTGGTGTTTTTGGCAAGGTGTTTATCCTCTAAAAGGATAGCAGTATTTAGTCAAAGACTTGAATGAAATGAAGGAATAATCAATGAAAAAATGAGATATAAAATCTTCTAAGACTTAGCAAATGCAAAAGCTTTAAGAAAGAATAAGCATGGTATCTTAGAAGAACTGCTCTCATGAGCCTAGAGAACAGTAAGATACATGAAAATTGGTAGGAGTGGTAGCAGGAGAAAAAGGCAGATACAGAGCATGGAGTAGTTTCAAGACCATGAGAACTTTAGAATCAACATGGAGGAATTGTTTTGAGCAAGAGAGTGAATTATTTGATTTCTCTTTTTAAAGCATTAGTCTGGAAGCTGTGAGGAGAGTTGCTATTGACAAATTTGCTCAGCTTTGGGAAAAATGAGGCACTGATTTTGTTTAGCATTCAAAATGACATGAACAGAACCGGTGCTGCAAAATGACACAGTTTTAAGCAAATTCCAAGGAATGAACCTCAGTGATCTGCTATTAAAATGACCAAAGAGGCAGAAAGAGTTATTAGGAGAAATGGCTAATGATTTTAGTCTTATCTCAGTTGTTCTGAGGTAATAAAATAAGAGTTCATGGACTGGATAAAAAGTCAGCTGGTATGAAAAGTAACTGTGTCCTTGGGCCAGGAAAGAGTTAATGTATCTCCAAGAAGATTTACCAACAGGTAGTGATTTCAGAATTAGGAAAATTCTACTCCCAGAGACCCAATTCAGAGACAGAGTGAGACAAGATCTTTGGACCTCCACCTCAGATATTTCCTTTTCTGTTGAATCTTCTAGTAATTACTTCAGTAATATAGAAGCATTAGAATTCCATTCTTAAAATAACAGATTAATTTTATTGCTAATTAATAATCATATAGATACTTGTAGCTTCATAACTTTTAAAGTATGAAGATAGAGAAAGGTTGGAATCTGCTAAACTGAGTGATGGTGAACTGTTATACTGAAGAATTCAAGGAGACCAATCATGTGTCACCCACCCAGGCAAAATATTTTGTTTCTAAAACATATTGCATTAATATTTACTGTCAGGATAACAGAATAGGACAAATGAAGTGTAACAAGCAAGCTCTAAAAGAATATAATTTGGGCTTGTGCTATTTTCCAGCATTTATTTTGTCTTACTTCTCCCTTAATGTATGAATTTCACAAATTTCAGACCATGGATTTTCTTTTGGTCATTATTGTTTATCTATGAATTATCATTCCATCTCTATAATTTCCTTCATTTTTATGAGTTTGTGTTTGCACTTTGACTACTTAAAGCAGTTAAATACAGGTGTTCTATTGAATAAAAATTTAGAAAGAGTGTTTTATTTAATAACATATATAATTGGGAAATAACATATAATTGTGAAACATTGAGCATTAATTTACTTATTATTTATATTCATTCATTTATTCACTGCTTTATATCTGATAAATATTTGGTATGGATCTGGAATAACATTAGAGGACAAATATATAATGGGTGAAAAAATAAAGATTATTATAGATGAGCTCTTATTCTAGAAAGGGTAATAATAATGAAATTTAATATGTGCTTTGTGACATAAGAACAAAACACTTATATTGCATAGAAGAGGGAAACATTTCTTTCACCAGGAAAAATAAAGAAATTCTTTTGAAAAGAGGTGACATTTAAGGAAGCACTTCAAAGAAGAGTAAGGTTTTCTCATGTAGAGAATCAATCTGATTTTAAAAGGTACAGAAACATAAGGAATAATCAGGAGAAAGAATGTAATCTAGTGGAATCATATATGTCAAATTTATAAGGAAAGTGGTGAGAGTTGGGAGTGAAAGATTGCGTAGGACTATTTTGTAAATGACCTTTATATCATTCTAAGGAATTTGGATTTTATTTTATAAAAAAGAAAAAAAAAAGAATTTTAATGCTGTTATAGATGAAATTATGTCCTCCAAAAATCCATTTGTTGGAGGAATGCGAAAGATGGAAGAATAGAGGAAGGCAGTGCATATAAGTTGCTCTGAGACTTGGAACTCAACCAATGGAAATACTGCTTCTTGGCAAGAGAACAAAAGCAATCAGAACTCAACAGAAGAAAGACAGTCAAAACATGATTGAATTGAGGGAATATAGAGAGCAGAGGACTAAAAAGAACTCTACATGTCTCTTCTAATGAGAGGAGAGTGGAGGCTGGCACCATCTTGGCAATCCAAACCAGGGCTGCTGGCTGCCAGGATCATTTGGCTCTCAAAGACAAATTCCAGCAAAGAAAAGGCAGAATCTGGTCAATCCGGTAGCTGCAAAGAATCATCATCAATAGCAATCACATCCTTCTCTCTATGCTCTAATGCCTCAAGACTGCTATCCCCCAGGCCAACCAACCAAATTGCCCAGTGAACTCTTGTGGCTAGAGCTGAAGTCAGCAAGACTAAGAAACAACAGAACCCCTGTAGTAGAATCCAGTGGCTACAACCTGCCTTGTCAATGTCACTGTAAATCTACAGATCAACCAGCCAAACTACTCAGTAAACTCCTGTGACTATAGCTAAACTTGTCCCTTTCTGCAGAGACCCAAGCAGCACTCATCAAGACTGTAAGTTTATAAACTATCCCAACTGGAACTTACATGGCTACAGGGACTTGCTTGACAATGAGCAGACCTGTTGGGTTTGTGAATTGGCAAACCTTCCCTGTGGAGGTGGGAGTGGGGGGGTTAAAGTCAGATAGAGCAGAAATATGAATCAGCAGACAGTCCCTAGGGACAATCAGGTGGGACATAGGGTTAGTAGTTTGTCCTTTCCCTGCACTGTCTCTAGTGATTACTGCAGGCCTGCCAGCAGTGGTGTTTGTGGGTTGAAATAACTCAGCTAACAGTGATACAGGCCCATAAATCTATAAACTCATGCCTGGGGGTGTTTAGGCACCACAAATAGCAAGGCTGATGGCCAACAAGATCTCACATGATCACAGCTGCCAGAGCAGCAGCGGTGTCCCTAAGACTAAATAACTTAGCCACCAAAGACCTAGGCTCAGAAAAGTAAAAACTCTCCCTGTCAGAGTTTGCATCAGGGTTTCATGTGATCACAGCTATAGTCCAGAAATGCAACACTCTTTCTGTTAGCAGAGTTTTTTCCCTAGTAAGCATGAATGCCAGGAACAGACAGAACTTCACACGGTCACAACCAGCAGATCAATGGTAGTGCCCTCAACCATCAAAGCTCAGCAAGCTGGGCCACAAGCTTGTAACATAAAAATCTGTGGTCCTGATGGCCTTAAAAACCAGTGACTGCAGAGGCTTGAGATTAGCACTTTGCATGATTTCATGGGTTTGTAGCCAGCCAAGCAGTGGTGATGTCTGTAGGCACTAAATCCCAGCCAGATGGCTGCAAACTTGAACAGAACACTATAGTCTCTGGCTCTGGTGAGTTTGGACCTGGAAAGCACAGCAGCCTGCAGTCAATCAGAGACTCCTGCTGGCCTGTACTGGCTAAGAACTATATCCTATTAAAGAGGTTTTAGGACACAAACTCAATAGTCTCAACATATGAGACAAATTGGTTGAATCAAATAGATACTCTCAGCATAGGCCTTATTATAAAGGATTTATTGTGAAGGGATAAGAAACAGTCATAGGTCTCTAAGACAAAGATGAAGAGGATACCAAGAAAACAGAGATACAAACATGAGAATTCTGAAAATATAAGAATGAAGATCAAGAAGGAAACAATGAACTACCACAACTCAACAAGGGAGATTAACAATACCGAGCTACAGAAAATTCCAGAGGGATAATTCAGAATTTTGATTTTCAATATGATCAAAGGTTTGAGAAATGAAATCAGAGAAAGTCTACAGGTTATGAAAGAACATATCATTGGAGAAATTGAGGTTTTAAGAAGCCCAAAGAGGCTTTTAACAAAATAAAAGAGACAATAAATGAATTGAACAGATCAATATAAACCACCTCTAGTAGACTAAACCACATGCAAAATAGAGTCTCACTTTTGGAAGACAGCCCATTCAAAAGTGGCCCCATAGTAAACAATATAGAGAAGACAATATGACAACATGACCAGAACATTAAAGAAATATAGGATAATATGAAATAGCATAACCTATGGATAATAGGCATCAAAGAAGGTCTAGAAGCAAAAAACAAGTGCACTATAAACCTTCAGAGAAACAATAACAGAGAATTTACCAAATGGAAAAAGTTGTACATCCATGTACAGGAGACATTCAGAACATCAATAACACAAAGTCAAAGAAGAACTTCTCTATGCTATATGATAATCAAAATCACTAACATAGAGGTCAAGGAAAGAATCTTAAATGTAAAATAACAGGTCATATTCAGGAGTACAACAAAAGAATCACTCCATACTTCTCAATTCAAGTCATGAAAGCCAGGAGGGACTGATATGTACTCCAGACATTGAAAGAAAACAACTTTCAATGAGGACTTACATATCTAGCAAATATATCATTCAAAATTGATGGATAAATAAAAAATCTTCCAAGATAAATAGAAACTAAAAAAATCCATGACTACCAAGCCAAAACTAGAGGAAATATTAAAAGAAATACTACACAAAAAAGAGAAAAGAAAGAAATACCAGCACCAGAGAAGGGGAAAATTCTATCAGATGGTCAACTAAGTGAAGGTGAAATAAAACTATATCAAACAGAAAATAAATCTAAAAATGACAGGAAATAAAAATTACTTCTCAATAACATTGAATGTCAAAGGTCTAAGCTCTCCAAGTAAAAGGCATAGACGTGCTGCTTTCAATTAGCTCACCTTACAGGGAAAGATAGTCATAAGGTGAAAGGATAGAGAAAGATCATCATACAAATGGAGACTAAAAACAGGCAAGGGAAGCATTGCTCATATCTGAAACAGAAGACCAAGCTAAAACTTATAAGAAGAAACAGAGTGGGCCACTTCTTACTAATAAAAGGAACAATCCAACAAGAAGATGTAATGATAGTAAGCATTTATACCCCAAATGTGGGTGAATCCACTTTAATTAAATAAACTTTTTAGGACATTTTGTCTCTAATAGACCCAAATACAATAATATTGAGAGACTTCAACACACCGCTCAGGCTACTAGATCAATCTTCCAAGCAAAATATGAATAAAGACTGTTCAGACCTAAAGAACACTATAAACCGAATGGACACAATAGACATATACGTAATATTCTGCTGGGCATGGTGGAGGACACCTGGAATCTCAGTACTTGCAAGGCTGAGACAGGAGGATTGCAGATTTGAGGACAGCCTCAGCAAGTAGTGAGATTATCATTAACCTAGTGAGAACCTGTTTCAAAATAAAATAAAATAGGGCTGCAGGTGTAGTTGGGAGGTAGAACCTCTCTGGGTTCAATCCCCAGTGACACACATACACACACACACACACACACACACACACACACACACACAATTATAAATAGAATTCTACAACCAACAATAGTTGAATATACATTCTTCTCAGTTCCTCATGAAACCTTCCTCAAAATAGATGACATTTTGGGCAACAAAGAAAGTAACAGCAATTTCAAAAAATGTAATATTATTCCTTGCATCTTTTCAGATCATAATGGAATGAAAGGAGAAACCAATAATAGGAAAATCAAAAGATATTACATAATTATATGGAGATTGAATGAAACACTTTTGACTAAGGACTGGAAACCTCAGGAAATTAAAACAAGAATTAATTAATGGGGTGACATTAAATTAAAAAGTTTATGTCCATCAAAAGAAACCATCAAGGGTATAAAGAGAGAGCCTATAGAATTGGAGAAGATTTTTGCCAAATATTCTTCTGATAGAGAACTAATATGTAGAAAATATGAGGTAATTAAAAGACTTAACACTAATAGAATAAATAACTCTTTCAAGAAATGGGCAATTGAAATAAATAGACACTTCACAAAAAGAAGAAACAAAAATGGCCAATGAATGCATGAAAACAATTTTCAACATCATTAGCAATCAGGAAAATGCAAATAAAAATACACTGAGATTCTATCTAACCCCAATTAGAATGGCAGCCATCAAGAAGTCAAACAATAGTGACTGCTGCTATGGATGTGGGGAAATAGAAATTCTCCTATATTGTTGGGGGAGGGGGCTGAAAATTAATATAGCTGCTGTGGAGATCAGTATGGGGATTCCTCAGAAAGCTGAGAATGGGTCTACTATATGATTCAGCTAGACTACTCCTTTCCAAAGGGACTGAAATCAGAATATTATAGTAATATGTACATACCCATGTTTATAGCAGCATAATTCACAATAGCCAAATTATGAAACCAACCTAGATGTCCATCAACAGGTGGATGGATTACAAAATTATGGGATATACACATAATGGAATCCTATTCAGCAATAAAGAACAAAATTATGCCATTTGCAGGAAAAATGGATGCACATGGAAAACATTATATTAAGTGAGATTAGCCAGTAACAGCAACTAAAAGGTTCATATGCTTTCTATCTTATGCAGAAGCTAGGGAGTACTCAGGATACCAGAGTGCAGGCGTCCTGGCAGGGGCATCTGCAGTTGTGGGGAGGTTTTGGTGATGAGATCCTCAGAGAAAAAAAGTACACAGAGTTGCCATATGGAGAAGAACAAAAATCAACATTATTTTACAGACCCTTTCCTTACATAGAGTTTTGAGAAAAATGGCACATGTCACACCAGGGTAAAGTGTGCATACCTGTTGCATATTACCTAGTCATGCTTACACAACTATATACACATCTGTGGTTGTGGTCATGTCCTCATCATCAGCCTGGACTTTCTCTGAGCACCTATATTTCATACCCTACAGGGTAACAGTTTGTGACTTGACCCATTAAGCATTATGTTGGGGCCAAAGACCACCACGGCAATAGAATATGCCACAGGTGACTACTAGTTCTCCAGTCACACAGGCGATGACAGTCAATATCCATGTCTAAAAGGAACCAAATGAATGCTACTAGGTTTTAAGTGGGTCCTCCAGTAAGGACTGAATAGCCTGTGCCTCTGTATCCATTTCCACTAAGGCTTGCTGTATCTGCTTCTGTTGGCCTGGGATGTATACACAGCATTCTACATGGAAAAGAGCACATGTCTCACCTTAGGCAGCAGTGAGAATATATAATGACATTCTATTCTGCAAAACCACTTTCTGCATCTGTGTGGTTTCATTCATTAAAAGGGAAAGAGCCTGACAAGACATATATAAAGCTTTGACAACATGTTGGGCTAAGTCTTCTACCTGTAGCTCTACATCTATAGTACATCTCCTGGAATGAACAAGACTAATGGGTATAACCACCATGTGGTCTAGCACACACAGTTTGGCAGGGACTGTCTGTTGGAACTGTACTGGCCCTAGAAAAGTATGTAACTGTTCACAGAAAGGGGGTTTTGGTACCCGTGCCACCGCTCTCTTTGTGGCAGTAAATGCTGTTTCCATTTTAGTGGTCCAATTCCAAGTTGTCCCTTTACACATAAAACAAAAACCCCCAAAGACTTAGATACCTCTGTAACTGACCATTTCCAGCCAAAGGGATGGTTGTGTCTTATTTATTATTGATTTGGGTAGCACCTGTGTCTTACCAGACCAGACAACTCCAAAGAATTTGTCAGAATATGTAGTCCCTGAACTTTTCTTTTCTTTTTTTTTTTTTTGCGGTACTGGGGATTGAACCCAGGGGCATTCTATCTCTAAGCTACACCCCTAGTTCTATTTTTTATTCTTTATTTTGAAACAGGGTCTCACTAAGTTGTAGAGGGCCTCAGTAAGTAGCTGATTCTGGCGGTGAATTTGTGATCCTCCTGTCTCAGCCTCCCAAGTACTGGGATTCTTTGTTGACAGACAACCCCAATTCCTGGAGAGAGGCTTGAAGACTATATGCAGCTGCTTCTAACTCTGTAAGAGAATCAAAAGTTAGCATAATGCCATCAATATAATTGAAATGGACATTTTCCTTACTAGGATTCTTGTCTATGAAGTACGAAGAATGACACAAATAACAGAAAGGCAATTGGGGAGTTTATTGTAAAGAGAATAGGGGAGGGGAAAGAGGCAGATCATCCTTTCAGGCAGTGGGGATCCTAGTGTTCTAAAGCTGCCTTCTGGACACTACTTGGGAGTAGTCAAGCCATGTGCCATCCATTGCATACTGCTTTCTCTCAAAGTCCATGCCATCTACTGAAGAGAGTTTCAGGCTACCCTTAATGGGTTTCAGTCAGCCTTGATGTCCAGCTGATGTCTTCTGGTGAGTGATCTGGGAGTTGCCTAGGCACAGTGACATAAATTATTCTATAAAAATTATACTTTCAAAGCCAATTACACTCTCAAAACCAACGTGACCTGCAAGAGAAAGAGAAAAATCTCTTTAAAGAGAGGGTTACCCAGAATGGGTAACTATTTAGAGTGGCTGGTTTATGGGTTTAATATGCTTCTTTGACTTTCCTTTTCAAGTTGGAGTTTCAGAGGCAGTTTCCTGAGATTGGGGTCCCAGATGCTGCTGTTTCCTGGACTCTCCTGTGAATCTCCTGGGATTACTTATCAGGAATAACTTGAGTCTTGTAAACCTCTTAACACTCTCAGGAAGCTTTTGATATCATTAGCACTTGACATTTAGGAGATGTGGTCCTCCTCAGGATTTTGGAAGTTAGTTGGCATCTGTTGTCTCTCAGGAAATTGTCATTCCACCATAGCCCTCTGGCCCTATCCATACAGCTTCAGGCTTCTTCCAAGAGGTCAAATACTGGGCCACCAGACCATGAAACAAGGTGGGACTATGCAGGTATATCTTGGACAATAAAGGTTCATTGGTGCCCTTTCCAGGGAAAAGCAAATTGTTTTTGGCTTTATGGAATAATGTCAATGGAGAAAAGGACATTTGCCAAGTCTACAACATAATGGAACTATCCCAGTTTGTGCAACAGACAGTCCATCAACTCTTGGATTTTGAGTACTGCTACATGCAGGTAACTTGTACTGACTTATATTCAGAATCCTCATGGCTTGGAGAAGTTGTAAGGGAGCATGATGGGATTTCCTCTAGTAATGGTCTTTATTGCATGCACCCATTGCTGGAATTCTCCAATAGTTGTCTGCATAGTCAAACCCTGTAATATGTTCACCCTCAGAGTATAGGGAATATCTACTTATCATATTGCTTAGGAGGCAAATGTCTGATTCCCAAAGTCATTGGGACATGTGGAACCATCAACTAGTGCCAGGATGCATTTCACATTGCAGATAGTAGGTTTCACATGTGGCCTCAAGTTAGCCAGTTTCCCAGTCTCTACTATAGCTATCTACTGCCACTGCAGCAGTCTGTAGTATGTGCCATCCACTGGCTTCCTGACTTACCTCATGCTACCCAATGGACCCAATGGCTGGCTTCCTGGCTCAAGAACCACAGCAGGTGCCCTGATCTGGTTCCATGGTAGTGTCCAATATGACATTTTAAAAGTCTTTTGGACTTCTTTCAGCTGGGCACATTCCTTGTCCTAATCATTTAGTGGGATTTATACCACCAGCTATTCCTCTACAGGGAACTAGAGAGTCACATTTCCTCCACTCTGGGTTGCTTCACCTGGAGCTCTCCTCCAGAGGGATGCTGGGGGCACTCACCTCATTCTGATGACTACGCCAATTGTCAGGGGTCCTATCATGGGCCAGCTGCAGTTGCAGGGGAAGTTTTGGTGGTGAGAGGCCCAGTGAAAAGAATGCACATGGAGTCACCAAATATGCCAACATCTGGTCTTGACTTCCCACCACAATTATGACAAATTTTTTTGTTGTTGTTGTTTAAGCCTTCTACTCTGGCATTTTATGTATAGAAGCCCTAATAGATTAAGATGTCTCCTATTTAACTTCTGCACTATTGTTCTCTCTTTTTATCTTTCTGACCCCTTACTGTTATTTTTCTACCTCCTTTTTTGGGTCATCTTTCTTTTCAGTCTCCTTTAATGCTACTTTGTGAAATTTTGCTATTTTTCAGGTTTTCTTTAATGTTCTTGTTTTTCTTAGCCTATTTTCTTTTCAAATTTTATACATATCTATGATTTAAATATTGCTTATGTGCTAATGATTGAGAATTCATATCTTAGGCAGACTTTTCTTCTTAGCTCTTGTTGATATATATGGTTCCCTGTCTACATCTTCATACTCTCCAATTACAGAGTTGACTCAAGCATTTTCCAGAAAGAATTCTCGTGTTTGATCTCCAATTTTTTTCTATTTGTGCAAAATAACTAAAAAATATTATCATTATCTTTTCAGTTGCCTAAATTGGAATTGTGAGCATTATTTTACATTCTTCCACCTCTCTACAAGTCTAATGAATCATCACCATCCAAAGATTTTACTGTTATTTCATTTCTACTATTGGATTTTTCTGTCAATTCTTTTGGTAGTGCTTTAGATCAGGCATGAAAAGTTTCTTTGCTTTACTAGACTTCAACTTGTAGGTATTAGGTTCATACCATTTACATTCTATGAAAGCTAGTTATTTCTTAATATCTTATAATTCAGAGATAATAACTTGGTAGAAGCTTGCTTTGATTTGACAATTAAAATTCTGTCTAGCTTTTGATATTTTATATAATGTAGAGTTTCATACCCAAAATGAACAATCACTGCAGAGTTGGCATATAATGTCTCCAGAGCTATTTCATCTTAAAAAATTTGGACTGCTTAATGTAATATTAATTAATTAAGGATAATTTTGAAGGTTTAGCTTCCTAGAATAAGAGACAGATTTTTTCCATTATATTGTATTATAATGTGATCTTTGCCTTATAATTTACATGCAAAACTAAGACAAATTGAAATAAAGTCTTTTTGGTATTCTTTGTGCACCTGTATTTTATTTCAGTAAAAATGAAAAAAAAAAAAAAAAAACAACCTATATAGTAGCTGGTTAATCATACTTTAACAACACATTCATTTACTTCACCTGGTTGGTTAGGTATCATTTTGGGGGATAAATTTTTAACTTGTATAATCTTGTAACTTTTTTGGTTCATTCTTTTTTCCTCTAAGGTAGATTCAAATCTGCTTTATAGCTGAATTCATTTCTTCATACTGCTCTAGTTTTCTTCTTTAGGTCATAAATTCAGTAAAAGCTTCAAATGTCTTGCCCTTCACAATTCACCAGTACTAGTAGTTTGGATCTTTCAGCCTAGAATATAGTGGTGTGTCAAAAGAATTTGAAAAGAAAACCATAAACTGTTGAACTAGAAGCCAAATGCACACAAAATAAAAATGCTCTTATTTTTCCTGTAGTTTCATCTCTTACTAAGGAGTTTCTTATATCATTTTCATGGATTTTGTTATGCTTCAACACCATACTGTGAAACATTCTGTTGGAAAACCTGAAAGAAAAGCCACTGAGACAATACACGTATCAGTTGGCATCATATTTTATTTATTCAAAGCTGACTTATAACTTCTATTATATATTTCCATGGGATGTGTATACTTTTTATTGTTGTTAGTTTTATTGACAGGGGAAAATCAATGGATTAGTTGGTGGGTAAATCAATGATGTAGTATAGAATAGATTGCTTATCTCTGACAGAAAGGACGGCTACCTGATTCTGAAAGCACAGCATTTCTGTAACCTATAAAGAAGAATTACTGGTATACTAATGACAAGAACCTAATTAGAGTGGTTTGCTGTGTGCCCCATGTTGCAGGGAGAACTAACAAGAGGAGGAGAGTGCATTTCCTTTCCTTACATCTCCCTTCCTCTGCTTAGGAGGATGTGGTGCTCTAGTGCAGGCCAGAGGTTTCCTGTCTCACTAGTCTTCATCTCTCCAGAGTAGGCAGCCTCCCCTGATGCCCAATTGGACTTAAGATGAGGAGAGGACAAAAATAAAAGCGAGTGACTTCACAGATTGCCTTTTAAAGCTGTCATAGCTTAGGTGACCACAAGATGCCAGTGTTTTAGAACATTGGTACTTAGGAATAGACATCTGGCTGGTTATTGCTGTCCAGTCACTGAAAGAAAACACAACTGCATTGGGTAAAAGCATTTTATCCTAATAATTTTTCTCATAATAAATAAATGCCATACAACATTGCTTGAAGAAATCACAGATTATTGATAATAAAACCCCTTAGAAATGAAGAAAAACTGTTAGAGGCATCATACTTTAAGAAAGAAAATCTAGTTATCCTCACTAAATTACTTTCTGCTTCTCTATGAAATGAACATGCTACAGGACAAAAGTATGTAATATACAGTGAAGATTTTGGTCTCTGGATTGAGAAATGCCCTGCCTTATATCTTTCTTTTAATTATTGTGTGTTCCTGGTTAAGTTTGTTAACATAGGGGGCAGGTTGCTGGGGTGTGGAACCCAGTGCTTTATGCATGCCAGGCAAGCACTTTACCACTGAGCTAACCCCCTGTCCAATTAGTTACCATTTTATATTTCAATTCTCTCACATGTAAAATAAATAAAAGTAGGTGCTTGATCAGCTCTTGTGAGGATTAAAATTGGCAAATGTATATTAGTATTTAGTCTAGCTTCTGGTCTTGGTCAACATTCAGTAGAGAAAAGTGATGAAGAATAAAAAGATAACAATGACCAATAAAATGGTCTTTTCCTTTATATAACATTTATTGTGCTTACTCATAAAAGGAAACACTGGAATCCTGATAAAATACATTAACCCCTAAAATTAGATAGTCTTTATATTGCAAGTGTTCACTGCTTTGTCTTTTTTAATTTTTTTTTTGTGTGTGTGTGTGTGTGTGTGTGTGTGGTAATGTGGAAGGAACCCAGGGGCATTCTGCCTTTGAGCTACATCACAAATCCTATTTTATTTTATTTTTTTATCTGGAGACAGGGTCTCACTAATTTGTGGAGTGTCTTGCTAATTTGCTGAGGCTGGCTTTGAACCTACTATTTTCTTGTCTCAGCCTCCCAAGTACTGTGCCACCATGCATGGCTTAAGTGTTCACTGTTCTAATTTGTATTTTCTTGGTTTGTAGCCATATCTGAGCTATTTATTATGTCCCATGCTTTTTTTGTCTTTTTCATAAGCTGCTAAAAAACGGACTCATATAACTAAAAAACTACCAAGTTAGTATTTAAACATTTTCTTTCAAAACTCAAGCTCTCAGTCAGTTTTGCTAAATTTTGCTTTAAGTTATATATTTAACTCCAGAGTTGCTAGTGCCAGAAATGCAGATGTGTCTGATATCTGAGGTAAGATATGGTATATGAAGTTGTTGAATAAAATTGGAAAGAATTTATAGAAACTATAAACTCTTGTATTCACATATCCTTCTTATTTTCTTGGACAAACCAAATTATCTCAACCATTATAAATTATGAGCTGGTTACTCTGTAATAATGGTTGGAGAGCTGCCTGGGAAAACCAGCTTCTCTTTGACTCAGTATAATTTTTCTAGTAGAGACCCTAGTAGGGACCCTCATAACTTTGAGCTTCCTTGGTCTGCTCATTGTCTAGGACACACTCAAGTAAAAGGCAAATTCTCAATGGATTTATGGAATGCTAAGTGTGAATGATGGACCACTTTAATGCCAACCTGTGCTTTTCAGATGTATTCCACTTATGCACTGATTGGCAAGACATCTGGACTACCTGAAGGCTTCTGTGCCTATTCTCTTCCTGATAGATAATGCTGAAACAATATAACGGCTCAGTCCAATGAAATCATCAACCATAAAGTGGTAGAGGGTTCTTCATTGTGACTATTTATGACTCTGTATATGCAAGACATTTTCACAACTTGTAATAGAGGCTGGCACATTAGTTGTTAATATATCATATGTTTTGTTTTGAAAAGACAAAAAGTGTTGTTGGTCTCTGGGCGTTTCCAAACAGTAGAATTTCCTTTGTATTTAAGAGTTCCAACAACTCCATATGCTCCCCTTTTCCAGTTCTATACTGATGTCTCAGTGAACCTTGAGCTTCTGTGAAAAGCTGCAACCTCTTTTGAGCAGGAAAACAGATAAGTAAAACTGGTCTTTTTCAATGGAATCAAAATAGTACCCCAGGAATGGGTATGAGAGAATGAGCCAGTATGCTCTGCGTTTGTGCTTTATTAACATGACAAATGAATATAAGATAATAAATTGAACCACTCAATGCAAAGACTGAGGAGGTAAAACAGGGGCATAACTTTTCTGTAGAACAGTGACATTAGAATTGCTTTTGTATTCAGAAAGAGATGAGAGATGGCTGCATGTATGGGAAAGGATGCGCAAATACACGTGTGTACATTATATATAAGTATGTATATATAATTATGCAGTGTATGTATATGTGTGTATGGATATGTACATGTATGAATATAGAGGAGTGCATATAACCAGATGGTTGGTTATAGATATGTTTCCCTAGTTTGGTCTTACTACATTTGGTGTAGATTTGTTATAATAGGTGCATTAAAGAATTTGTCATAGACCATAATAGAAAAAAAGACACGTTTCTAAGATTGATACTAAAATTTCAAAATCTATTTCCACATTGAGATTAGTTTATGGGCAGGTAGGGAAATCACTTGACTTTTAAAGTTGGTAAGATAAGTTTTACTGATTGGATTAAAATCATCTGAATGCCTGCTGTATTCAACATTTGTGTTAGACCGTGTCGGGTAGAAATATGCTATGAAAAGGCATCACTTCTCTTGCAATCTGGCTTGAAATATCTGATGGAAAATGAAAAACCTTTATGGCAAACTGGTAGCAAGTCAAATCACATATGACTCCAGAGCCCTCTGCAGTGTGGCCTGACTCTCATCGTCCTTTAGGACTGTCATGCGGCCTGCCGGCCCTCTGCTTCCTGCCTACTCACATGTAATTGGGAAATGGAAGGTACTTATCTGTCTTGTTGATAGCACTGTGCTCATTTGATAGCAGTTGCTCCACAAGAGCACAAGAAAGAAAGTGCATTTTCTGTAGCCATAAATTCACTCTCTGCAGTGAGTAAATCATGGGTAGTACAGCTAGTCAAACAGACACTGTGAAGAGGGCTAGGGGTAGCAGAACTTTCTTAAGAGGAAAAATAAACACCTCTTTGTTTACACTCTTTACCTGACTGTGATTCTTATTCATGAAAAATACAGGTAAAGAAGAAAGAAGTAGAAGAGTCGTATTGAGGAAGTCAGAAAGAGATAATCAGTTGTATTCTTCACAGAAGTAGAATCTAATCTAAACAGCAAGAGAAATTTTTACTCTCTTAATACATTTTCCTTCAAGAATTCGTTGACAGAAGGAGCTTTTATTTTTTTGCTGTCCTTATGCTATACCTGAAAATGCCCATTGTCAAAATTATTGTTTTTGTTCTAGAATCAACTTGGTAAGCAGTAGAGGCATTTTTGTTGTTGTTGTTTGTTTGTTCATTTTGTGTTGACGTAGCAAACTGCAGTGCTGAGAATAGTCCGTGGCAGGTGCTGGGCCCACAGATCAGATTTTCACACACTAAGCAGCAGTAAAGGAGTCCATTTAAATGTAAGAATTGAATATAGGGGTTTTACATTTTTATACATTTTTTATGAATTATAAAATAT
Source organism: Graphiurus murinus (assembly GCA_004027655.1). NCBI lineage: Eukaryota > Metazoa > Chordata > Mammalia > Rodentia > Gliridae > Graphiurus > Graphiurus murinus. Next base: position 23,856 of record PVLC010008642.1, on the reverse strand, counting down.
AAATGAGCACAAATCCACATCTGCAAATAATCAGAGATCTAAAATCATGCTTAGAGACTTGAAGACAGGGATTTTCACCTCCGCAAGAACTGAGGAGTGTTTTCTTAAAGTGCTGTTATAGTCATAAAAGCAAGGATTTTACATCTTTTATTAGCTCTTCTGATTTAGGAAGCTGAAAACACTTTGACTCAGTGTGAAAATGAAAATACCCAAACTAAAACCTCTTTCTTTGGAAATAAATCCTTGTCTACTTCTGAGGGTTGTTTTATATTCTCTTTTTGGTGTATTAGTAGCAAACCTTTTTCTTATGTCTTGAAGCACATTCCTTTATTTGGGGCTTTATAAGAACAATTGATTTCTGAAGAAAAAGAGGAGTAGAATTAGTAGAATAGGTGAATCTATAGTTACTTCAATCATTGAAATTCTTTTAAAAATCCAAATAATTGTTTTAAAGCTAATTTAGTATTAAAGCAGATAACACTAGTAATAAAATTGACAATTAGCAATCACTATGATAAATTATTTGAAATTTAATATTACACAATACCTGGATTTCTTTAAGATGCTGCTGAAATAGGCATTCTGGGCTTCCTTTTAAGTCTGAAGTTTTAGAGGATGAAGGCCCTTGCCCAAAGCCATATGCGGAGCTGGGATTAAAATGATTGAGTTCTTACTCCTAGGTCCTGCCTTTCTCTTCACTTGACAACATATCACCCAGCAAAGGAGCAAATCAATAATAATGAAAACTACCTCTTTCTCTCTGGAGTGCTAAAGAGAACAGGTTCACAGAGCAATATCTATAGCAGCAACCGGCTGCTTGTTGACCACGACCTTAGCCATTTTGGTGCAGAGCAGGGGGGCTACTTGGAACCGCTAGCCCGGAGATGGAAACCAGTAAATAATGACACCAGCAGAGAGTAGGGCCCTGTGGACTAAACACAGGCCACATCAGCCCTACACTGATTGGCTCTGTGACTTGGGCTAATCACATAATTCCTCTGTGCCTTATCTTGGCCACAAGCAAAATGGGACATAGAGGTAGAACAAATTTGCTCTCCACAGTTGTGGTATTAAATCAATTTCTGGGAACTACTTGCAAAACATAGGTACTTGGGATACTATATTCTGTATTGATCTTCATCCTGAATCAAGTTGGCATTTAAAGAGTCTTTATTAGGGGATTGATTAATGTGTAATTTGTTTGGGACAAAGTGTGATGGGTTTGGAAACAAAAACAAGTGTAATTAACACCAAAATGTATTGTGCAAAAATGACTTAAACGATTTTTAAATGTTCAAAGAATTTTTTATTATTTTCTGGAATAGTGGCATTTTAGATGAAGTTACAGTTTAGTCCAAATTTCCCTAAATCGGATCAGCGTAAACTCTTTTAGGATATGTTGTCCCCTGCAGTATGCCCTCATCTCAATATTCCTATTCGTCATTCTGGGAGTCTATTACTTATACTAATTAGTCCCTGACTGTGGTGCTCTGCCTGCAAGCCTCTGCTAGTAGATGACCAGCAAACCCAACCTGAATTTGCCATGTCTTTTTTGGTTATGACCTTGGGATGGCTCTTTCCAATATTTCCTGAGGTAAAATGATCCCAAAGTTGATTTGTTTTAAGAGTTCTAAAATACAGTTATTTCCCTTTCATCTTAAAGAGTGGCTCATAAGAAACAGATTCCTTAAGTTCTGAAATTTAGGAAGAAAAGTTCTTTATTTTATTAGGAACTAGAAAACATTTCCTATGTGGGAATAGAGCCAGAATCAGGAATCTTCTTTTTATCTCCTCTTCCATCTCTGTTGCATGAAATTCCTCCGTTTCTCTTCATCCAAATTGCAAGTACTTTTATAGTATAAACAGAAGTCTCTAAAAGAGAGGATGGGATGCAATCCTAGCAATTCCACAAATGTTTAGATTTTTAATACAAGTTTGGACCTACTAGTGATTTGCCTTGGATATCACTATTTCCCCCTTTTTTCATACTTAGGAAAAAAATAAAAAAATTGTAAAAAAACTTTTCTTTTTAAACTGTCTTTAATTCATTTCATTCTATTCTAATTTTATTCTATAAGAGAATTACTCATTTTGACACCAAGTAATTTCATATATCTAAAATAACCACCTAGTAATCAATATAGTTCTTGGTAGGTTGATTTTTATAAACTTTATGAAATTTAAATAATTTTGATTTATAAAAATAGCAACTCCAATATTTTCATTCTTTCTCAGGGGAAAAAAGCTTAATTTTTAAGGTCATCAATTAAAAAATATTATGCTGCTGGGCATGGTGGTGCACGCTTGTAATTCCAGTACTTGGGAGGCTGAGACAAGAGGATAGAAGGTTCCTACACTGCCAGCCTCAGCTACTTAGTGAGGCCCTCTGCAACTTAGTGAGACCTTGTTTCAAAATAAAGAATAAAAAATAAGCCTGAGGGTGTAGCTCAGAGGTAGAATGCCCCTGAGTTTTATCCCCAGTACCAAAAAACAAAAACAAACAAACAAACAAACAAACAAAAAAAACCAAAACAAAAAATCAACCAGTCTCAGAAAGCCAAGGGTCATATGTTTTCTCTCTGTGGAAGGTAGAGAGAAAACAGGAAACAAAAGGAACTTGAGATAAATGAGGAGAGACACCAAGAGAACAGTGTAAGAAGGTTGGGAGAAGGATGTGGGGAAGGGGAAAAGGAGAACTGATGAAGGACACAGTTCAAATAATGCTATAATGGTATGAAGGTATCATGTGTGGACAAGGAAAAGGGGGCAAGGAGGGAAGTGGAGGGAAACCCAACTGCTATGCACGAGCATGTTGGAATCATTTTGGAAAGCATGTGGAGGAAAAAGAGCTGTACACCTGTGGCGGGGATATAAATTGGTATGAACATATGAAAAGTAATATGAAAGTTCCTCAAAAAATTAAAAATAGAACTATCATATGAACCAGCAATTCCACTTCTGAGAATATATTCAAAGGAAATAAAATCAGTATGTTGAAAAGATATCTGATGATCATATAGAGCTATTCACAATAGCCAACGTATAAACAGCCTGGGTGCTATATGCACACAATGGAATATCATTCAAGTTTAAGAAGTAAGGGCACTTTGCATTTGGAACAATGTGGATAAAGTTGGAAGAAATTATACTAAGTGAAATAAGCTAGATCCAGAAAGGTGAATATTACATAACTTCATTTATTTGTAGAATCTAAAATAAATCAAATTTAGTGTAGCATGGTAGCTGCCAGGGGCAGGTGGGCTGGGTGGAGGAATGGATATATGCCAAAGTATACAAACTTTCAGTTATAAGACCAATGAATTCTAGAAATCTAATGTAAAGAATGGTGACAATAATTAATAATAATGTATTATAAACTTAGAATTTGCAGATTTGGTAGGTCTGTGTTTCTACGCGCGCGCACACACACACACACACACACACGATAACTATATGAGGAGACAGGTATGTTAAGTAGCTTGCTCGTAAAAATCTTTACACAGAATTTACTTAAATCAAAACATGACATTTTGTACTTTAGATATATAGAGTTTTGATTTTTCAATCATACTGTAATAAACCTTGAAAACATATTGTCTTAAACCCTACCCAGTAGGTAGAATTTTTCTTATTGTCTTGAAGTCCTTTTCCTCTGCCTTTTATCCTCATTTTCATCCTTTTTGCAATTGCTTTTTACTTGTTTAAGATGTGCATAAAGTTAAACCCATTAGAGGCGGGCACTGTAGACCCAAGAAGCTAGAGCTGTCAGTTGGTGTGGATTTGGGGATGATTCCAGCAGCCTGTCTGCTCATTTTCAAAAGAGAACACTTTGTCAGCAGAGTTGAAGCTGGTCCTCTTCAGGAAAATAAACGGATCTCTGACTGCTCTTATAAAACTCACAGATCCTGTCACAGGAAGTTCAATGCTGTCGACAGATCATCAATTAAAGGGTGCCTGTGTGAAAACAAATGTGGGAGGTGACTGGTATGTGTTTTTTTGTAGGGTGACAAGGGTTCTCACCAGATTGAGAGATGAGCTGTAATCCATTTTACACTCAACTCTGCCTCAAAAGCTAGATTTCAATGAGCGGAAACTAACTTAAGATTATCATCTCTACCCTCCAACCAATACCTATAGATCCTAAATATTTATTGATCCTGGAAAAGTGTCATAATTAAAACAAGTTAATGCCATACCTTGTTTTTAACATAAATATATTATTGTCATAATCATGATTTGTTGAGTGATTTTTTTCTAAGATGATGATGCATCATATTTGTATCTGCCTATTGATGGTTAAAGTCAAGTGTCCCAAGTCCTTAAAGAAACCAATTTAAAATTTGTACAGTACTTGCTTTTGATCATCTCACCTTTCTTTTTTCAAAATGTATAGATTTTTTAATTGGTACATTAAAGACATACATTTTGGTGAAGTTCAAGGTGATAGAGGCATACATGTACACAGAACTTGGTGAAAACTCCCCCAGTTCCCATCCACTCCCTCTCCCTCCCACCTTCCCATGCTCAACACAATGATTGGCCTTGATAGGTGTGTGTATGTATATCACGTCTACTTAAGTGTTTTCCTTTTCAAGTCTTTCTCCCCATTCCCATTAGGTTCCCTCCTTCCCTCCACTATGGTTTCTCCTCTTTGTTCTGGAGTCCCTCTTGTGTCCCAATCTCTCCCTAGTTCCACATATGAGGGAAAACATCTATTCTTTCACTTTTTGTGACTGATTAATCTCACTTTGCATAGTATTTTCCAGTTCCATCATTTCCTGCAAATGTCATAATTTTGTTCTTCTTTATGGCTGAGTAGAATTCTGTTGTGTATATATCCCATAATTTTATAATCCATTAATTTGTTGATGAACATCTCAGCTAGTTCCACAGTTTGGCAATAATGAATTGTGCAGCTACATATTTTTGTATACTCAACTTTGAGCCAAGTTGCACAAGGCTATATGTTATCTGATGGTTTTCCAACAGATTATCATGCTGTCTATAAGACAAAGCTACCAAAACAAAGAGTGTTACAAACTGTAGCTCTGTTATATGGAATGAATTCCAAATGCTATCTGTTTGAAAATAAGATCAGTGTAACCATATCCATATACTGAACTGCATAGAAAAACTTTAATGGGAAAATCATATGTGATACTGCCTTAAAAATATAAATAGTAGGCAAAGTAAGAGAATCAGCAGCAGACAAAAAGAGGACCTGCCAACCTTTTTTTTTTTGCAGTACTAGGGATTAACCCAGGGGCATTCTACCTCTGAGCTACATCCCCAGCCCTATTTTTTATTCTTTAGTCTGAAACAGGGTCTCACTAAGTTGTGGAGGGCCTCACTCGGCCACCTTTAATATAACCACAGCTCACTGAAGAGCTGAGAGTCTGCAACTTCCAATACATTCTGAAGCTGAAAACTGGCATCTCCTCTTGTCATACTCACTCTTCCCAACTATATCCTCCTACATAGCACTGTAGATAGATATATGAGTTTCAGCAAAGGAAAGAACTAAGCAAACTTCTTAAGATTATACCATATGATGGATTTTTGGATTATGAACTGCTCCCTACTCAAGATTTGGTTGTTAAGATGCAGAAAGATAGTGCAAAAAGGAATGATTAGTATAAGCCAATGTTGGTTTTTGTTCTGAGATCCAGAGAAATTTCTTCATTTTATTCAAATAGGCATGTGAATGATTGTTAGGGTTTGGATATATAATGTCCCCTGGAAGAGCTAGCTCATGTATTGGCAAAAATGTTCAGAGGTGATATAAGTGAATCAGAGTTTCTAATCTCATCAGTGGACAAACCCACTGATGGATTAATGGATCCGTATGATGGTAATATAGGCAAGTAGAGAGTGGGTGGAAGATGTAGGTCACTGGGGTGTAGACAGAGGGATTACATATATCCTTCATCCCTTCATCTCACTCTCTATCTACTTCCCACTGCCATGCCCTGAGCTACACAGGCTTCACTCTGCCTAACCTGAACTGAAACCTCTGAAATTTCCAGAACTGTGAGCAAATAAGTCTTCCTTCTTCCAAGCTGTGGTACTCAGGTATCTTGGGTCACAGCAGGAAGAATGCTGACTGAGACAATGATAATTATACAGTATAAATCTAAGTTGTTAGAAAATAAAAATATTCATAATTGTCAGTTGTTTATCTGGAAACAAGTACCACACAACCAGAGATGAAGTTGGAAATACTCAATTAGCCTGAAATTCATTAGTACCAAGAGCTTTTTTGTTTGTTTGTTTGTTTATTTATTTATTTATTTATTTATTATTTGGGGGGCACTAGGGATTGAACCAGGTGGGGTCTACTGCTGGGCTACACCCTTAGCTTTTTAAATTTTTTATGTTGAAATAGGGTCTTGCTAAGTTTCTGAGGCTGGTTTGAACCTGCGACCCTACTATCTCAGACTCCCGAGTACTGGGATTACAAGTATGTGCCACCAAGCCTGGCTTAACTTGGACTTTTAAATATAGAGATGTTAAAAATTATAGTTATATTCTGAAAAAGAAATGTTTTAATGAAAAACCATTCAAGAAAAAATACCAATTCAAACTCTACACAAGTTCTCAGGTCACTTTTATGTTTACTTCAGGCTCATCATTCCTTCTTAGACAGACCATCATTCAACAGGTTAGCACTCTGATGAACCTGAAGCACCACCAAGTTGAGTATCATAAGGTGTTAGAAGAGTTGTTCACATCGAGGTTAGCACTCAGTGAAATATTTACATATTCAATTACCTGTGTGATGGATTTAATTAAACCTTGCTGAACAATTAACTGCTCTACTTTTTACCTTTTCAGCAAAAATGATAAAAGCTATTAAAATACATATAATTATATATTATATAGAGTTATATATAATTATATATATATTAAAATATATAAAATCCAATACGGATTTTACTTACATTCAAGTTAAAGTGGTTTTAATAATATGATGTATTGATTGTATACATATATATATATATTCTAAAACTGCTTTCAAAGTCACCAGGATTAAAGTTAAGTGATAGGCCTCCTTAATACAGTACTTTTCTGGATAAATTTAATCTTGTATTGTCCTAAAGAAAAAATGTTTTACTAAATTAATTCATGAAAAATGAAAACAACAAGAATATAATTTAATTTCATTTCTCAATGTGTTAATTTTTTTCTACTAACAAATGTTATCACTATAATAGAGTGTATTAGCAAATATTTAATTTTATCTTATATTCCTTAAAAATAACTAAATGTACAAGCCTATTGAAATCCTAAGGCTCTGATGGTTATTCTAAATCAATGACCAGTGACTACACAATATCTTGTGTGTAGATTGAAACATTCATCTTCCTAGTGAAAAGAAACAAAGAAAAGCAGAGAGTGATAAAGGATGATAGAAGATGAGGTTGTTAAAAAGCCTGGAGTGTGTCTTTGATGACTTGACTTTGAAACGCTGTGTTTCAATGACTTTTTTAGAAAGTAAGAACAGAGTCTTTATGACACTAACACAGCGTCCCTTTACCCCTGGTTTTACTTTCCATAGTTTCAGGTTCCCAAAGTCAGCCATGGTCTGAAAATACCAAGTGGAAAATTCCAGAAATAAAACTTTTATAGATTTTTAAAATAACTTTGATTACATGACATTGTTATAATTGCTCTATTTAATCTTGAGTTGTTGTTAATATATTTCTGTGCCCAATTTGCAAATTAACCTTTATCATATGTATTAAATGTACATATGCTCTTCAACTTAAAATTGTTTGATTTAGGATTTTTCAACTTTATAATGGTGCAAACTTGATACATATGCAGGAAAATCATGCTGTAAATTAGGTATTTTGATCTTTTTCCAGGCTGATGATGTGTGGTACAATACTCTTGCAATGCTGAACAGCAACAGCAATATGTAGCTCCCAATCAGCCACATGATCACAGGGCAACAACCTACACTCTACTGTGGGCCATATTGCCGAACATGTGCATGGTAAGGTATATAGGTTAAGGTATATTAAATGCATTTTCAATGGATTTATCGAGACTTAACACTTCTTAAGTTAAGAGGCATCTGTAAGGGAAAAAGATACAATATATACAGGTTTGAGTACTATCCATGGTTTCAAGCATCCATTGGGGGGCTTGGAACATTTCCCCATGGATAAGGGAGTGGGGGTTAATGAGTTCTTCAAAAAGTCAAGCAAACATTCGTAACTGATTTTTATTTGCTAGAACCAGAAAACTTTTGGCAGATTATTTTTAATGTTACCTCATTACACGGCTTTAGGATTTAATTATTGAGGTTCCTGTTTCTGGATTATGTGGTATAGGAATTACAAGATCTTCTTGTGTAATTTAGCACATGAGAATATTTCAAGGTATTTCTGGGCTACAGTTCAGAGAGCTGTATTGTCCTAAACTCTTTAGCACAGTGTCATTGCCATTCATCATTGAATCTTTGTGCCTACTTTCTCAATAAATTGTCATTGCTACATTTAGTAATAACCATTAAGTATCTTATTTAGTGTCAAGCACTAAATAAGTTTGTGTGTGAATGTGTGTTGTTTGTTTTAATTGTAGAATCTTATTAATCCTAAAAATATATTGCAAAGTAGGTATCATTATCTCCACATTACAATTCATGAAACTAAACCTCAAAGAAAATAATAGATCAATTGTCCAGGTTACACTTCCTCGAGGCACCATAGCGCAAGTCAGAAAGAACCTAGACCCTGTTTTTTCCAATGCATATTATGAATTGATGTACATTTCACAACAGTAGTGCTACAAATGGAGAAAACAGAAATATTTTTTTATCATTCTCATTAAACAAGTAGGACAGAATATTTGGAATAACTACAAATCCAGTTTAACACCCTCTCTTGGTGAATCAGAGCCACTATGGCATAGCAAGTATGAATCTGGTTAATTTCCAATAACACCACACTCTAAACCAGGCTCTGCCTGTAAAGTACTCAGAATTGATGAGAGTATTATATGAGATGATTAATTTAAGGAACATGGACAGTTTCTTCCATATATAAAATTAATTACTAGCTAGTTATCATCATTAAACTAGTTTGAACTCAAAGTCTCAGCTTGATGGGAGCTAGCAGAACAAGAGTTTAAAAACCTTTTCCTCCACCCTTTTCAGCAGTAAACCCCTACTGAATTTCTTCTTCGACTTTCAAGCTGGCATTAATTTTGCAATTAGAATGTGTGATGAACTAGGAAATATTAATAATGATGTTTCTTGTTCACCCACTCAGTGTCAAAATGTAGCAGCCTGATTACAGAGATAGGAGACATGAAAAAAAAATGACAGAATGCACATTAAATGTTAATCACTGAATGCTCATCTAAGACGTGTAGCTGACATGCTGAAAAGGAATTATATTTAGGTCAGGGAGATGACAGTGTTCTTTAAGAGGGTAGTTGAATGTGTCCAGGGAAAGAGAATGCTGAGATTAGGGCAGGAAGAACCCAAATATCTTTCTGCTTTATAAGTCCCATACAAAGCTAGGATGTTGTTGTTGATGTTAATATGTTTGGAATAAAATGTGTGTGAAATTTAAAGATATCTTACTGGAGTAGTATCCTCTAACATTCTTCTAATTTATCTGAAGCAAGATCTCATGAAGTTTGGGGGAAGTGATACCTGAAAAGCCTCTATCTGTGAGATACAAGCAGTCAATGCATTTCAAGTGACAAAATGTTTATCATAGATCATTAGGCTATTGATTAGTGTGAAACTGTACATTTTTTCTAAACCATAGCATTTCATTAATTCCTCCAAAAAACTGACATGTTTGTCAGAATGAGGCATTAAACTATTTTATGTGCCTACCTAAACATCTTCACATTCCTTAGCATAACATTTGATAGAATCCACAATATGAACCTGATCTGCCTTATATATCACACCCTGTGTTTGCAAATTCAATAATTCAATTACTCATCAGAGTAGACATTGTTGTCCAATAGACTCCCTTTGATGGGGGAGGGTGAGGAGGAACAGAGGCATATAGAAAAACCTACTCTGTTTTAGTATTACCTAAGTCTATTTATCATTCCAGGATCAACTCAAATATTATCTCAGTCTCAAATCTTTTCTGCTTTCTTATCAGGAAAAGAGGATAAGGAATCTTTCTTTTCTTCCCATGTTTTTGACCACTTATTTATGCCTATCATTTGCAACTTATTACTCTCCATTTTCATAATAATTTTTTATGTATATTGCATACTAATCCCCAAAATAGTAAGCTCGCATGTGTGTACGTGTGTGTGTGTGTGTGTGTGTGTGTGTGTGTGTGTGTGTGTGTGGTGTTGAGGATTGAACTTGAACCCGGGGGCACACAGCCCTATTTTATTTTTTAATTGGAAACAAGGTCTCACTAAATTGCTGAGGGCCTCACTCACTTGCTGAGGCTGGCTTCAAACCTGTGATCCTCCTGTCTCAGACTCCCAAGAAATGGGATTACAGGCATGTGCCACTGTATTCAACCCTAAAATAGTAAGCTTCTAAAGAGCAAGATTCTTGTTTTTAAATCATTGTTCCCCTCAGAACCAAGCACACCACCTTGCTAACAAGGTATGTCCATTCACATAATAATTTATTTATTCTACATACTCTGTGTATTCCAGGAATGTCTTGAGGCACTGTGAATATGAAGGGGAAGGGGGGAGAAAGGGGAAAAGAGGGAAGAGAGAAAAGAGGGAGAGAATTCTTGCTCTAAAGAACCAATACCATAGTAAGAAACTATACATGTTGTCTTGTAATGCTCTGTGTACACTGATATTTGAAATCTGCAAATGCCTTAGTTTGGTAGGAAAAATAATATTCATGAGATCAAGAGGAGGCTGAGGGTTAGAGGTGGCATGGAGTGCTTGAATATTGCATAACAGCTAGACTTTATAATAAAGGTGGTAAGTTCCAAAGCTATACCCTCTCCTATGTGAAGAATGGGTCTTCACATCTGAAGATTGAGATACTGAGGTCAATTTGAATGTTGTTGAAGTTAAAATTTAAAACAATTAATTTTAAAGTTTACTCTGAGACAGTAGCAAAGGCGATAGAAAGAAGATAGATTGAAGAGCTAATTTTTAATGAAGGCTTGACAAAGTCCAGTCATTGATTTTTTTATGGGAAGAGAGGTGATGAAAGAATTGAGGCTGGCTCCAAGGTTGCTGGCCTGTGCAACTAGATAGCCTCATTAATGAACAGCAGAGGTATGGCCCAGGAAAAAGGATTGGGATAAAAGGAGTAGTCAGTTTTAAACCAAATGAGTTTAGTGAGCATGTGTAGAATGGAAATTGAAGGTCACTGGAATTAAAGGGGTCACTAACTGTAAACCTCAGATCCTAAGTCTCTCATTCACATGAATGTTGAACTTGACCAGCAAGGTAGGGGCTGCTGGGTTAGTGTAGAAGACTATAACCCATGACAAGAATACTTGGAGGGAAAAGTATGCAAATTACCTGAAGGTAAATCTATGAAAACAAGAGAGAGGAATTCCTTTGAGGAGAACCTCATAAAATATCACACAAAATCTGTCATCATGACCAAAATTTCTGGCATCACCATTGCTTGGTTACCAATTGTATCCCAAGATTTCTATTGTTAAAATGAAAATACATTACCTATGAGGGAAAATGCATCAGCACCCACCAAATTCATCATCAGTGCTGAGCCTGATGAAAGAAGCCACAAGGAGAAAGAGAAGAAAACTAGTAGTCACTCTTCATCTGTGACATACCTTTGGTACACCATGCAGCAAGTCTTTCATTTAACCATCTGGGGGAAAAAAGTACAATCCCAAAGCTGCCTGTGCATTTTAAGTGCATAAAGTCTAAGACCATTTTTATCTATCACATAGTATGATAAGTAAGAATGATGATAGTGTGGACAAATAATATATCCCAGGCAATATGGACAAAATATGATGCTTTCTGCACTATATATGACATTTTTATTTAGCCCTACAATATTCCCAAGAAGAATTTTTTGTATTTATCAATACAAGAAAACTGAGGCTCATCATCAACTATGATGTATAATTGCAACACACTAATAAATAAGCTGAGGCAACTGAGTTAAGTGACTATTTGTATACAGCTCAGAAGAGTGACAAAATACCGATTTAAATCCAGATGCAATTTACTCCCCAGCTCATGTTCTTAACGTCGTCCATATTACCTTAATGCCTTTCAATTCCCAGATAAGGGACCAAAATAGACAAATTGACTTTTTTTTTTTTTTTTAAACTTTACGAGTCTGTTGGCAGCATGTTCTTATGTAACACACATTTAAAAAATCAGGTACTATAACTGTTGAATCTTGTCAGCTCTCATTATGCCCTCATTGCCCTTTGCTCAAAAATTTCACATCACATCTAAATGGGATATACTATATTATAATAGCATCCTGTGCTTCAACTGGCAATTCATCTGAAGTTCATTAGGAATGTCTATTTTAATCAGGTTTCTACCTTGCTTCAACAAATGAAGGAACCACCTTACATATTTTTGTGACAACTCAAAGAAGATATGGTTGATTTGCAGTTGCATTTAGTGTTATCATTAGGCTCTCTTGGAAGGACTACTGCTCATTCAGAGCTGAAGATATGCTAGACACATAACAACCGGCCACCGGTTTTCACTCAGTGAAAAGATGTAGCTGAGGCAAGTTTAATATTAGAACAAAACGCAAGAATAAAAGACGATATAGAGTGATGACATTAATAGACAAAATCACATTAATTATTTGCCTATCAACTCAAAGTGAACTATTTTTAAATTTAGGATGGCAAAGGAGACACTGTGTTAATTCCAAGTAGATAGTTTGCTATCATTTATTCATTCTTTTTGAGATGGCTAAAAAGTAATAGGTGTTCTCTAACCCCAGGTGGCCATTGGGACATTAATGCAATATGTTTTATAGAAATTACCAGGCTTAGAAGGCACTTGGATTTAGAATGAGGAATCATAAGGGGGAGTGGGTTGGGTTGCTAAGGGAAGTACACTAAGAGCTTGTGCATGTATGTTTGTGTCACATTGAACCTCACTATGATGTATAATTGCAATGCACTAATAAAAGTATTAAAAGAGAATAAGGAATCAGAAAAATTAACAAAAACAAAAGTAGATAGGAAATCCAGGAATGAATTTAGAAACTGCAGAACAATCTCAAGGTGCTCGGAATGTGAATGCTACACATATCTTCGCCAAGCTACATTGCTTCTGTGCCAACATACCTGCACAAAATATTTTCATCTCGGTTGCAAACAGGTGAAGGAACACTTAGTGTTTCTAGGTGTTTGAAACCTTAAAATAAAAAATTTGCTTCAATGATAAATGTTTATTCTCATTACCAAGTTATTCCTTTTTTTTTTTTTTTTTTTTTTTTTTTTACAGACTATACTTTATGCTTTAGCTCTATTTAAGTTGGATTAGTCTAGCAGATTTTAGGAAATTTTAAATGATGTCAGATGTACTTTACCAACTCATAGTTAAGCATGTGCAGCTTATGGTGGGGTGTGTTACACTGGTAGTTATAATTTGCCACTTGATAATGTTTTTGATTTACACAACATTATCCTTCCAATAATGTATGTGATGAAGGTAAAAATAACACTAATCAATTTAAATGGTTTATGTATAACGCAAAATAAAGTTTAGACAAATAGGGGATTGAAATCTAGAATTACAGGATTGAGACTCCCACCTACATTGGGTCAGAAATATTTAACTGGGAGTAAAAACTCCCATGTTAATTGATTTAGCTTTATTAATTTTCTATCATTACTATAACAAATTACCACAAATTTATCAGCTTAATACATCACCTATTTATTATCTCAGTTCTCCTGAGTCAGAAATTGAGCACAGGTGGCTCAGCTCATTCTCAGCTTGGTCTCATGAGGCTGAAATCAAGGTTTGGCTTCCAAATTAATTCATGTTATTGGCAGAATTCAGTTTCTTGTGACTATAGGACTGAGATTCCCATTTCCTTGCAAGTCAGGGTATCATTCTCAGTTTATAGAAGTTTCTCACTTTCCTTAGCTTGTGGTCCCTTCATCTCCAAAGATAGCAGCAATGAAATGAGCTCTTCTCATACTTCAAAGTCCCTCAAACCCTTCTGCCTTGTATCTTTGTCACCTTCCCTTTCTTCATAATTTGTCAAAATGCTCCTAAGATCTAATGGAATTATATTGGCCCTACCTGGATTATCCCAATTAATTCCCTTGTTATGTAGTTAGCTACCAATTATACTTAATTCCTTCTGCAAATTTCATTATAATAGTATCTATAGATACCATCAGGATATGATTTAATAATGAGAGGACTGGAAACCTAGGAGAATATCTTTTGAATTACACATAAAACATGAACTATTTCAGTCAGATTAAGGCAGTAGTGGGAAAGAACAGGGAATCTTTGAAAAGAACATAGTTTTTAAAATAATATATTTATTATACAACTAATGAGGTTCAGTGTGGTATTTCCATACATTCATACAACATTCACAGATCAAATGCAACCTTTCCATCCTTCCTCACACCCTTGCCAATGTCTAGTGATCACTATTCAACTTTCAGGCCACTTTCATTACCTTCCACATATGAGTGGTATCTGTCTTTCTAGATCTAACTTATTTCACTTAATCATTTTCATCTATTTTGTTTCAAATGACAGAATTTTGTTTTTCTTTATAGTTGAATAATACTCCCTTGTGTATATATAGCACATTAAAAATATTCATCTGTTGATGGGCACCTGGCTTATTTCCATATTTTAGCTATTGAGAATAGTACTGCACTAAACACGGGTGTACATGTATCTCTTTTAAATATATTTTGTTGGTGCATTATAATTATACCTCATGAGGTTCAGTAATAGAACTTGTGTGCTTCCCTCTGGATACCACCCCGCTTCCTCCCCCTCCCACACATATTATTGAGATTAATATTGATAACTTCCTATATCTACATAACACTATTTAACTGTTTTTTTAAATCAAGTCTCTCTTCTCCACACCACCTCCTTCTCCAATCCCCTTCAAGTATTCTACTGGTATCTTTCCTCACTTATCTGAAGTCCATTTGTTTTTCTCTCTAGCTTCCTCATATGACAGAAAACATGACCCTTCACTGTCTGAGACTAGCTGATCTCACTTAGAATACTTCTATATCATTTGCAGGTATCTCTTTGATATACTGATTTCATTTTCTTTGGATATATACCCAGTATTGGAATTGCTGGAGTATATGGTAGTTCTATTTTTAGTTTTATGAGGAATCTACATACTCTTCCCTATAATGGCTCTGCTAATTTTACATTCCCATCAACAAAGTATGAGACTTTTTCTTATATCCTCAGCAGAATTTGATTTTTTTAAATAATTTTATTGGTGCAGTATATTTATACATAGCAGTGAGATTCAAAGTGATAAATTTATATATGCACAAAACATCTCAGTGTGTTTCTTCCTAATCCCATCTTGCTATCCCTTCCTCCTTCCCTGTACATGGTGGTAAATTTGCTAGTGATGTTTTCATATATGGCTATAAAACTAATAAATTTTCTGTATACCAATAATAAATTCATTAAAAAGAAATCTGAAAAATAATTCCTTTCACTATAGCCTTAAAAACAAAACAAAACAAAACCACACAAAACAAAACTCCAAAGCAAGCAAGCAAACAAACAAAAAACCCTTAAAATAAATCTAACCAAGAAGGTAAACAACTTCTACAATGAAAAATATATATTCTTTTTGTGGTACCAGGGATGGAACCCAGAAGCATTCTACCTCTGAGCTACATCCCAAGGCTTATATTTGTATTCTTTATTTTGGAACGGTCTTACTAAGTTGTAGAGGTCCTCACTAAATAGCTGAGACTGTTTGTGAACTTGCGACCCTCCTGTCTTTGCCTCCCAAGTACTGGGATTACAAGTGTGTGCCACCATACCCAGCTTGAAAAATATTTTTAATAATAGAAAAATAAAACAATTTTGAAGAAAAATATAGCTTTATATTTTAACTATGGAAACTGAAAATGAAGCAAGTCACCTTAAGAACCTAATGTATGGTTCTCCATTCCTGTTATTCATTATATACTAAAATTAATCACAATGTCTGGTGGTATATAACATTTTATCTAACATTTCTACACCTAGCTGAAGAGAGTGGTCATTTTGAAATTTTACACATTTAATCATATGGTTTGATCAGCCTAAAATGATAGGTCAAAATGGTCCCAAGTATCACAACTTTAATCTGTGTAGTACTCTATATATAATACAACTAAATAAAAATATAAAATGTTCTATAAGCAGAAAAGAAAAAGATATAGAAAACAGAAAATTTAAAAAAATTAAAGAATAGTTGCTCATTCAAAGTCATCGATAGAGACAGGCAGACACCTTCCCAGGGTGCTTTCTACAAATACCATCTTTTTGTTCAACCTGGTGATTGCACCATGGGAAGTCACTTATGAAGATTTTCATAGCTTGAAGATTACCTGTTTCAAGATTCCTGGGTAATGTTTTTCTTCTGGAAAAAAAAAATCTCTCTTAGATGTGTTTCCTAAGATGGAATAGTGCAGGCTCCTCAAAGAATTCTTAGGTTGTAAATGATCATACCTTTTCTGCAAAACTGATTTTTTTTTCCTTCTCAGTTCTCACAGCTGGTATTTGGCTCATCTCTTACATGCCACTTTTGGCAGTAACTGTCACTTACTCTACTGCTGCTGTTTTTAATCTCTGCTGCCCTGTCTGCTCCCTAACATATCTGCCTTTTGTTAGTTTTCTTTTTCTCTATATACCCCTCCTGTTACCTATTTCTTCACACGTATCTTTTATTTCAGCTAAGTTCTTGAGTGTATGGGTTAGCCTTACTGTCTTTACTTCTTGTTCACTCAATTCATTATTCCATGATTGGACTTCACTCTCCTTCCTTTACTGCCCTCCTCAAGGATGCCATGTCATCTGCGTTCTCATTTATGGATGTCCTATCTTCGTGAATGTGCTACTATGTTGTAGATTTGCTTTTTATTCCTTAGATGTTGGTATTTGCTTATCTTCCTTCATACTATTTCTGCCTGCTATTCGTTACCTGCACAGTTGTTTCTGAGGTTTCTCATGGATTCTTAATATTTTGGATGTTGACATTGCATATTGCTGCTTTGTTGAATTTGTTCAGCTCTAGGAGTCTTCTGGAGAAACATTTAGGGTCTTGTAAGATAGAATCATATCTTTGAAAAAAAGGAATAAGTTGACTTCTTCCTTCCCCATTTGTACCCCTTTGATTTCTTTCTCTTGCCTATTTGCTTTAGATAAAGTTTCAAGTACTATACTGAATAGAAATGGTGAGAGTGTACATCTTATCTTGTTTCTGATTTTGGAGGAAAAGTTTTTGTTTGTTTTTTTCTTTTCACTATGATGTTGGCTTTAGGTTTATCAGATATAGCCCTTATTATGTTGAGGTGAGGCAGTTCCTTCTATCTCTAGTTTCTTTAGCGTTTTTAATCATGAAGGGGTACTAAGTTTTGCTGAAGAGCTTTTCTGCACTTATTGAAATGATCACGTGATTTTTGTCTTTCATTCTATTTATGTGGTATGTTACATTCATTGATTTGTTGAACTATCCTTGCAGCCTTGGAATAAAACCAACTTGATCATTATGCATGATACTTTAAATATGTTCTTGTTTCCGTTTTGTTAATGTTTTATTAAGGATGCTTCTCTTGTATCTATGTTCATTAAGTGTATTGGTCTTTAATTTCTTTCCTTGATGTGTACTAAGCTGGTTTTGGTATTGGTATAGTAAGTACTGGTTTTACTGGTTTTTTTAATGGAGTTTGGAAGTGTTCCTTCCCTTTCTTTTTTTCTTTGTTTTTTTTTTGGTACTGGGGATTGAACCCAGGGGCATTCTACCTTCGAGCTATACCCCCAGTCCTATTTTTTATTCTTTATTTTGAAACCGGGTCTCACTAAGTTGCAGAGTGCCTCACTAGGTAGCTGAGGCTGGCTGTGAACCTGGATCCTCCGGTCTCAGCCTCCCAAATGCTGGGATTACAAGCATGTGCCACCATGGCTGGCTTGTTCCTTCCCTTTCTGTTTCATGAAATAATTTGAGGAGCATTGGCATTAGTTCTGCTTTCAAGATCTGGTAAAATGAAGCTGTGAAACCATCTGGTCTTGAGAACTTGTTTGCTAGAGGCTGCTTCAATTACATTGCTTGTTAATGGTCTACTTAGTTTTTTTTTTTTTTTTTTAAATATTGTCTTGATTTAGTTTCAGTATGTGTCTATAACTGTATCTGTTTCTTCTAGATTTTTCCAATTTGTTGAAATATATATGTTTTCAAAAATAGTACCCGATGATCTTCTGGATTTCAGTTGCATTTCTTGTAATATTCTCATTTTCGTATTTAATTTTATTAATTTGGGTCTCCTCCATCTATTTTGCTTAGTTGGCTAAGGATTTATCCATCTTGTTAATCTTTTCAAAGGACCAATACTTTGTTTCATTGATCCTCTGTAATGCTCTTTTATTCTCTATTTCATTAATTTCAGCTCCAATCTTGACTCTTTCCTCTGAGATTTTGGATTGGCTTGTTTTCTTTCTTTCCTATGTTTTTCAAAATGCACCATTATGTTATTTATTTGAGATCACTCTAAATTTTTAAAATAAAGGCTTCCAAGCTGGGTCTGGAGGCGCATGCTTGTAATCCAAATACTCTGGAAGTTGAGACAGGAGGATTGCAGGTTTAAAGCCATTCTTGGCAACTTAGTGAGGCCCTCAGCAACCTAGCAAGAGCCTTTTTCTGAATAAGAAATAAAACTGGGCTGTAGGGATAGCTTAGAGGCATGCTTCTGTGTTCAATCTCGAGTACAAACAAACACACACACACACACACAAACATAGGCATTCATAGCTATAGATTTATAGATTTTCCTCTAACTACATCCACATCCCTCTTTATTTGAATTTACTAATTATTTACTTTTTGAGACAAAGTTTCATTAAGTTGCTCAGGCTGACTTCAAAATTGCCATTTTCCAGCCTTATCCTGCCATGTAGCTGGGATTATAGATCATGCACCACTACACCTGGTTTACATTTCCACTTTTGTTTGACTCTAAGAATTTAAAAATTTTCTTATAATTCCTTTAATGACTCACTCACTATTCAAAAGTAAATTGTTCAGAGTCCATGGATTTTTGTGGTTTCTGTAGCTTTCCTTGCTACTGATTTCTAATGCCATTCCACTATGACCTGAGAAGTTGCAAGAGATTTAGAGGAGATTGCAGGAGTAGGGACTCTTAGTAAGATACTTGAGAAGAAGCTATAAAACAACATTTTATAATTGACTTTTCAGCAAAGAAGGAACATTTTGAAATTCATTAGTCTCTTTCCTATGCATTAGTTCTCTATTAATCTAAACATGTGAGGATAAAAAGGGTATTATATTTAAACCTTCTCTAATTACATCATACAATATGCCAGTGGAGATAAGTGCTATCAAGAATAATAAAAGGAGTTGGGGATTCAAAATAGCGTCTGAGTAAAACACCTCCCCTCAGGCGCTGTGAGCTAGAATCAAATCTGCCATAAAAGCAGCTTCTTGACAGAAGAAGAAAAAAAAAAAAAACCAAACAAAAAAGTGAAATTTGAACTACAACTAAAGAGACCAGGGAGAACAAAGGAGCCTGACCACACCACTGTGGCGGCGCAAGCCGCAGAGTCGTGGCGGCTGGCCTCACATGGGGGTCCACTAACACTGCTGCAGACCCAGTGACCAGACATGGAGTAAGCGACCACAGAACTCCACATCCTAACCAGGCGGTGGATCCCCGCACCTTCCACAGCAACCAGAATGGGTGGGACCACCCAGCTCACCTCTCTTCTCCTTCCAGAGCCAGTACAGCGATCTACTGTTCTGCAGAGCTTTAATCAAAACTGCCGCAAAAGCAGTTTCTTGATGGAAGGAAAGAGGAGCAAAGCAGCAGCAAAAAAAAAAAAAAAAAAAAAAAAAAAAAAAAAGAATAAAGCAGCAAAGGCAGCTGAACAGAACCCAGGGAGAACAAAGGAGCCAGCACGTGCATGGTAGTGGTGTGCTCCATGAACCCGTGGCACCATCTTGCCAGCTGCCATATTGCCTGCTGCCCAGAGCTTCAAAAGCAGCAAAGATATAAATTTAAGAACAGGAGAATGATGGGAAGGAAATATATCAAAGAAACAACAAGCCACCACAACCCCTCAAAAATAGATCTCACTAACTCAGAATGGCAGAGATTACTAGAAGAAGAACTCAGATCTTTAATACTAGAAATGATACAGGATTTTCTGAAAGAATGTAGGGAGAGTTGGAAAGGAATACTTTATTTTTTTTTTTTTGCGGTACTAGGGATTGAACTCAGTGGCATTCTACCTCTGAGCTATACC
Organism: Graphiurus murinus; assembly: GCA_004027655.1. Taxonomy (NCBI): domain Eukaryota; kingdom Metazoa; phylum Chordata; class Mammalia; order Rodentia; family Gliridae; genus Graphiurus; species Graphiurus murinus. Next base: position 3,396 of record PVLC010008642.1, on the reverse strand, counting down.
CCCAGACCTATTTTTTATTATTTATTTTGAAACCAGGTCTCACTAAATTGCAGAGTGCCTCACTAGGTAGCTGAGGCTGGCCACGAACCCAGATCCTCCGGTCTCAGCCTCCCAAATGCTGGGATTACAAGCGTGCACCACCACGCCCGGCTGGAAGGGAATAAAGGAACAAAGAATCTGACACCCTGAACAGGAATTAAAGAGAAGCCTTGTAGGAAGTGAAGGATGTGAAAGATGCAGTAACTGAAGTGAAGGCATCAATACAAACTATAAAGAGTAGATTAGACCACATGGAAAATAGAATATCACTCTTAGTAGATGACTATTCCAAAAATGAATTCATAGTACACAATTTAGAAAAAAAAATGCGACAGTATGAACTGGACATCGACGAGATCAGGGCTAATTTCAAAAGAGCTAACCTAAGAATAATAGGCATAGAAGAGGAATTAGAAGTTGAAACTTATGGAATAAACAATCTTTTCAAAGAAGTAATATCAGAGAATTTTCCAAACATAGAAAGAGAGGTTGACACACAGGTACAGGAAACATACAGAACTTCCTCAAGACAAGACCAACGAAGAGGTTCACCACACCATGTAATAATCAAGTTGACTAATGTAGAGGCTAAGGAGAGAATTCTAAAGACAACAAAAGTAAAAGGCCAAGTGAAATTTAGAGACAATCCAATTAGAATCACTCCAGATCTCCCAAATCAAGTCATGAAAGCCAGGAGGGGCTGGAGTAACATATTCCAAACTCTGAAAGAAAATAACTTGCAGCCAAGATTCTCATACCCAGCAAAACTCTTTCTCAAAATAGACAGGGATATAAAAATCTTCCATGACAAACAGAAAGTGAAAGCATTCATGTCTTCCAAACCAGCACTAGAAAAAATACTCAAAGAGATTAACTCCAAAGAAGAAATAACAAGTAAACATCAGAACCAGAGAAACAATAATTTCCAGGAAGCAAACAACTAAGCAAAGAAGAACAAACACTACAGCAAACAAAAGTTTGCTCAAAAATGTTAGGAATTAAAAAACTCAAAAACTCAAAATGTTAGGAATTAAAAATCATCTCTCGCCGGGCGTGGTGGCGCACGCTTGTAATCCCAGCATTCGGGAGGCTGAGACCGGAGGATCCGGGTTCGCGGCCAGCCTCAGCTACCTAGTGAGGCACTCCGCAACTTAGTGAGACTCGGTTTCAAATTAAAGAATAAAAAATAGGGCTGGGGGTATAGCTCGGAGGTAGAATGCCCCTGAGTTCAATCCCCAGTACCGAAAAAAAAAAAAAATCATCTCTCAATAATCACACTAAATATAAATGGTCTCAACTCCCCAATAAAAAGGCACAAGGTGGTAAAATGGATTAAATCCCAGAATCTATCTATATGTTGCCTGAAAGAAACACACCTTACAAGCAAAGATTACCACAAACTAAAGGTGAGGGCTAGAGTAAGGTAATCCATGCCAATTGAACTTGAAGACAAGCAGGAGTAGCAACCATGATATCAGATAAATTAGACTTCAAGCCTACGCTTATCAGAAGAGACAAAGCAGGTCATTTTTTACTAGTAAAAGGAACAATCCAACAAGAGGAAATAACAATTATCAACATCTATGCCCCAAACATAGGTGCAGCCACTTTCATAAAACAAACTCTGTATGATATAAAGACACACATAGATCCCAATACACTAATACTGGGAGGCTTCAATACTTCTCTCATATCTCTAAACCGATCTTCTAAACAAAAGGTCAGTAGAGACAGCTTAGACCTAAACAATACCATAAACCAAATGGACCTATTAGACACATATAAACTCTTTTACCCAACTACAGCTGAATTTACATTTTTCTCAGCTGCACATGGAACCTTCTCCAAAACAGACCACATTCTGGGCCACAAAGTGAACACTAGAGAATTAAAAAAATGTAACATGGTTCCCTGCATTTTTTTCATACCGCAATGGAGTGAAACTAGAAATAAACTCTAAGAAGACCCAGAGTAACCATGTAAACACATGGAGACCAAACACCACATTGTTGAATGAGGATTGGGTCATAGAAGAAGTAAGAGGAGAAATTAAAAAATCCCTAGAAACCAATGAAAACAGAGACACAACATATCAAAACCTCTGGGATACTTTGAAGGCAGTACTAAGAGGAAAATTTATAGCACTGAGTGCCCACATAAGAAGAACAGAAACTCACCAAATAAATAACCTAATGACACAGCTCAAAGCACTCAATAAACAAGAACAGTCCAACCCCAAAGCTAGTAGAAGACAGGAAATTATGAAAATCAGAGAAGAAATTAATGAAGTAGAGAATAAAAGATAATACAGAAAATCAACAATGCAAGAGCTGGTTTCTTGAAAAAATAAACAAGATAGATAAACCATTGGACAACCTAACCAAAAGAAAAAGAGAATCAACCCAAATCACCAAAATAAGAGATGAAAAAAGGGATATTACCACCAACAGTATGGAAATACAGAGGATCATCAGAAACTATTTTGAAAAACTATACTCCAACAAAATGGAAAATCCAGAAGAAATTGACAAATTTCTAGACACATATAACCTGTCTAAATTGAGTCAAGAAGATATAGAAAACTTAAACTGACCAATAGCAATTAAAGAGATAGAAACAGCAATAAAGAGTTTGCCATCAAACAAAAAGCCCAAGGCCAGATGGTTTTCCAAGTGAATTTTATAAGACATTTATAGAAGAGCTAATCCCAATACTACTGAAACTATTCCATGAAATAGAGAGAAACGGAACTCTCCCAAACACATTCAATGAAGCCAAAATCACATTAATACAGAAACCAAATAAAGACAGCTCAAGAAAAGAAAACTATAGGCCTATTATCATTGAAGAACTTAGATGCAAAACTGCTAAACAAAATACTAGCAATGCACATTCAAAACCACATCAAGAAAATTATACACCATGACCAAGTCGGGATCATCCCAGGGATGCAAAGTTGGTTCAACTTATAAAAAACAATCCATGTGACTTCCGGGAAGATGACGACGGAGTGAGACACGTCTCAAGAGCCGCTGTGAGCTCGATTCAAATCAGTCGTGGACCCAGTTTTTTGAAAGAAGAAAAAAAGCAACAAAAAGGTGGAAAACGCTGCGAAAACTGGAATACAGCTGAGCAGAACCCGGAAGGCCGACCAGGGAGAGCAAAGAAGCCCATCTCCGCGGCCCCGGCGCCACGCCACCAGGCATAAGCCGCCACTGAGCTGGCCCCGGCGTGGAGTCTACTAAGAAAGAAATACACAACAACCCTCTGCACCCCACCGGCCAGAGCTGAAGTGAGCGACTCCTGAACTCCTCATCCTAGCCAGGCGGCATTTCGAGGCACCTTCGACAGAGACCG
>PVLC010008641.1:37077-57648 GCA_004027655.1 Graphiurus murinus | reverse complement strand
AATCCCAGCATTCGGGAGGCTGAGACCGGAGGATCCGGGTTCGCGGCCAGCCTCAGCTACCTAGTGAGGCACACTGCAACTTAGTGAGACTCGGTTTCAAAATAAAGAATAAAAAATAGGGCTGAGGATATAGCTCGGAGGTAGAATGCCCCTGAGTTCAATCCCCAGTACCGCAAAAAAAAAAAAAAAAAAAAAAAAAGAAGATGCACTGGAGTGCCTAAGTCAAAGCAGGAGTGGAGTCAATAAATTGGACCAGCTGGCAGAGAGAAGCTGCTGGGGGTGGGGCAGTCCTATGAGCAGCCTGCCCGTCACATGCAGTGTCCTTCAACTGGCACTTGTGTTGGGGGAGACACTGGGAATGTGACCTCTCTGTTAGGAAGAGTCATAGACAGCACAGTCACCTGCTCTGCTCCTTCTCCATAGGAAGGTGCCCTTCCCCCCCCCCCCAAATCATGCAGACTCAGCATGTGCAGTCCTGGTGCCTAGAATGTCCTTTGAAAGGCATGTGGGAGGTGTGTGGCCTAAGGAGCAAATGGTGTGTGATATAAACACTCTTCTAGGATGCAGAGATGAATCATACCATAGCTTCATCACTTAAAAAAACCAACAGCAACCATCCAATATAATGAGTAACGACCCAGTGTAATGACCTGTCATTTTTAACCTCTGATACCAAATACACTGGCCAGCCTGTCCCACAGTCTTCAAAACAATAATTACAAGGGACAAGCAGTATGTGGGAAATCCTTAGTATATTGTCTTACAAAGAATAAAGTCATATAATATGCATTAAGTGAAATTTTTTCTATGTATGTGAACAATGACTAAATTAAATATTCAAAACTAAAATAACTTACATTAAGGAAGTCAGTGGGCATAGAAATGTTTTTAATATGCACTTGAAAAGTAGTAGACATTGTTATATTCTCTTATCAATGAAAGAAGAAGAAACAAATGTAATTTTCTTAATCTCTGACTTAAGGGAAGTGGTTATGTCATTTTCCATATTGTATAAAACCAGAGAAAGGAGGAGCTTAAGCACCCCACCTCTGCAAACCTTTGGCATCAGGTCTGCTCAAAACTGAGGTAATTTTTTTTTAACAACTGAGGATTTAACCCAGAGGCATTCTACTTTTGAGTTATATCCCCTGCCCTATTCTTTAAATTTTGGAACAGGGTCTCACTAAGGTGCGGAGAATCTCAATAAGTTGCTGAGGCTAGCTGTGAACCTGAGATCCTCCTGTCACACCCTCCCAACTACTGGGATTACACATGTGTGCTACCACACTAGCTCAACTTTTTTTAAAGAAGAAAGGAGAGAGTAGAATACATTGCAGTCATATAAGCTTGTGGCTATTATGTGTTTTCACATTTCCTATATTTAACTGCCTTTTTAGTGCTGCTTGCTTTGAGCTGCCTTGAGAAGGTTTCTTGGCTGGAGGTGCCCTCAAGTGGCAGAACCTGTTAGCTGAGCTCTGGGAGGCCCCAAACCCTGGAAGATGTGGAGTCACTACCAGCTCCCAAAGTCCGGCACTCTCTGATGAAACAGGTCCTGGAAGAAGAAGCAACAAGGCACCAACCTCAGGCAGATTATCGTCAGGAATTTATTTGATATTTGGTTTAAAATCCTTAAAGAAAAATTAACAAGGAAGCATTTTGATCAAGCATTATGTAATAAAACAGCGATGTGACTGAATGTAATTGAAAGCAGGGTCACAGTCTGCTTCAGTGGGGATTGAAGTTAACATAATCTGGGGGCCCTAAAAATTGTACTTTTGCAACTCTATCCAAACTAGGAAGGGGTCTTGGAATTAAACCCACAGCTGGAGCTTCAGGGGTTTGACTTCTGGCCTCGAGGTATGGTTTTCACTGAAGCTTCTGGATTTTTCCTAGTATATTATAATCCACAAAATTTTAATTAGGGCAATCACATAGGTTGGTAGCATTTTTGTGTTATCTCCTCTCACTACTGAGGATTATGGCCAATTAAAATAATACTATTAAAGTTGTTTATATGGAAACAACTCTGGGGACTTGGGTGGTGTGTGCAGAATTATAGGAGATCAGGTGCTTCCAGGCATCTTCTATCACTGTCTAGCAAGGACGTTAATTCAGCTCCATTAAACTGTGTTAAGAGGCTGAATCCTGACCATCTGTCTGCGTGCTCAGCTAGACCCCAGGACAGTTAAATGTGTTCACTAGTCCTGTGGAAGCTGAAGTGCCACCCTCAGATTAGGAGCCAGTTGGTGGGGAAGCCTCTGCTGCTCAGAATGCAGGAGACTCTTCCTGATACAAATCACAAGAAGCAACCATCTTCTTTGGGTAAATCTCAAGCAGCCACCTAATCACCTGCTACTTGGATTTTCTGAATAGAACACAGCATTTCCCGATGTATCTTTGTTGATTTACTCTCTTGTGCCCATTTGCTTCCATAGTGTGTGGAATCCAGGATACAGGGTTCATACTACGCTGTCTCTGGAGCAGGGCCGCTGTGTTTGGGCTGTAGACAGCAGAGTGCCACCACATCACAGGTGCCCTCCCCTGGAGCCCCCTACAGGCAGTACCCTGGAGGCACACACTGCAGTCTCCGTCCAGAGCCTGGGGTTGATTTGGCACACAGTGGACCTTGGACAGTGACATACTGAATAACCGAATGTGGCATAGTTACCTGTTTATTATTCTTGTTTGAAATACCAGATGAGAAATTGAAGGATTTTTGTCCTGTAAGTCAAAATACATTTCTGTGTGTGGAACAGTTTGACTTTGACAGATGGCCTTTTCTTTCTTTTTTTTTTTTTTGATGCTATTTTATTTTATTTATTTTTTAATTGCTGCATTGTAATCGTACATCTTTGTTAGGTGCAAGCTGGTAAAGGCATACGTGCACACATTTCTCATTTAACCCTTCCCCAATTCCTGCCCCACTCTCTCGCCTTCCCTCCTTATCAGGTTTAGTTTAGTGATTGACTTTGATATGTTTGTGAAAGTACATCATGTGCATTAGGGTGTCCCCCCATCACCTTCAGTTAAGTCAACCTCTTTGCTCACCTAAGGTTTCTCCTTCTTCATCTGGAGTCCTTCTTATGCCCCATTTTCTCCCTAGCTTCCACATATTAGAGAGAGCATACGATTTTCTACTTTTTGTGACTAATCTCACTCATCATAATGTTTTCCAGTTCATGAATGTTTTTTTCTGAGTTGACTCTTGAAGCCCGCTTTAGCCCAGTGCAGCCTGAAAATCAACCTAGTAGAGTAGAGAGATGGCCTCAGTGGTCTAACTGCAGGGAGAACCAGGTCTTCTGGCTCCTGAGGCACATTCTGTGTGCTGCACCTTCTCTGGCTAAGGCCAATCGCTCAGAGTCCTTGTGCTTTCTGAGTCTGTGGGTAGTGGCCCAGGGGTGACTGAGTGCATGGGTTTTCCTTTTGCAGCATTCAGCGAGCCTGGCGTGAGTACCTGCAGCGGCAGGACCCCCTGGAGAAGAGGAGCCCGTCCCCACCCTCTGTCTCCTCAGACAAGCTGAGCAGCTCCGTCAGCATGAACACCTTCTCAGACAGCACACCGGTGAGTGCCATGTCTCCATTTTCCTGGCCTGACTTGCCTACTCTTGCGGACAGTCCAAACTCTGATCCCAAGATTGAAATCTTGGGGCACCAGCAGGTGGTTTGTGACAGTTGGTCTCTGTGTTGTCTGTTTGCTACACGGGAACCCACGGCGAGGGTTTTGTCATCTCAGAAAAAGGACACAATTCGTAAATGTAAAGTGTGCTTTATTAAATCTGGAAAAGCACATCACACTTGGAATCAACCTGAGCTCTTGCTGCTCTGTTAATGAGGTATTTTTCCTTTTCTTTGTAATAGCAAGCTTTAGTATGAGTTCTGTCCGGTCATATTATAGAAGGATAGCTTGGCTGTTGGGGTTAGAAAGAGAACCTTTATAGGAAGAGCTCAAGGCTCACAAGTTGGGGGCAGGTAGGTGGCCCACATAAGAGGTATGGGCAGAGTGCTGTGGCTGGATGAAGACTCAGACCCCCTAGCAGGGCAGCTGCCTGGGCCCTGGGAACGTGTTCCCACACAGGCATGAAAGACAGATGTTGCTGAATGCAGCTCAGTCTCTTGGAGATGCCAGAGGTCCAGGGTTTTAAATGTTGGCACCGTTAAGAGGATGTAAGAGGTAAGCAGACCACAGTTGGCCCGCAGGACACGTGTGTAGGAATGCTTGGATGTGGGGTCGAGGAATAAAGGAATCTGTGAAAGTCTGGACTTAAAATAAAAACACCTCACATGGGAGGAATTGCACCAGCAGGCACATATAAGCCAGAGTTTTGTGGATTTGGCCATTGTGGTAATTTATAACGAGTCACTCAAATGCAGAAAAGTTAGGAAGAGAAATGGAGTACTTAGACAAAGTATATTACTCTCAAAAATATTCCTTTACTACCTTTCTGTCGTGTTTATTCAGTTGTAAAAGGGGTTCTCAGTATTCAAATCAGTGTGTTTACATTAGGATCAAGCAAAAGTTACTTTATTTGAAAAGTATTCAGATGGTTACTTTGCATATTCTTTTCTTTCTTTCTTTCTTTTTTTTTTTTTTCAGTACTGGGAATTGAACCCAGGGGCATTCTACCTCTGAGCTACACCCCCAGACCTATTTTTAATTATTTATTTTGAAACAGGGTCTCACTAAGTTGCAGAGGGCCTCACTAAGTAGCTGAGGCTGGCAGAGAACCTGCGATCCTCCTGTCTCAGCCTCCTAAGTACTGGGATTACAAGTGTGCACCACCATGCCCAGCTTGCATATTCTTTACTAAATACTTTTATCCAGATGTGGGTTTCTAAAGAGAGAGAATAAGTTGACTTTATGGCTCTGAAAGTAGAAGTGACAGAAGATCTATTCTTAACTAACAGCAGAAATGGAGTATTTAGTGAATCTTCATTCCTTAAGACAATTTCTTAGGGGATGAAGTGTGCTCATGACCTCTCTGTCACTAGAGGGCGCACTTGAGCCACATTGGGAAAGGCCGGGGCTCCGCTCAGGATTTGTGAGTAAAAATTGGATAAGATGCCTGGGCTTTAAATGCCAATAGAAAGTACAAATTAAATGACTTTGAAGATTGCAATTGACTGATGGAAAGTCATTACCAGAAATTGTTTTGTCTGCACATTCAAGGTTTGGATTTCCTGCCTTCGTTTCTCTCACAACCCCTGTTCAGGACTATGGTCCACCCTGCTGTGTCCAGGGATCTCGTGTTCAGTGTTGCTTTAGGGATCAACCCTGTGGTTTTACTGGAATCCTGGGAGATGCATCTTGGCTCTATTTCTACCCTGCCACACCACTTGATTCTGGCTCTGCTGGAGTTTTGGTTAATGATGCTCTTCCTGCTCATAGGTCCTCATGCTTATCTCTGCACACCATCGCTAACAGTTCTGCCCTTTTTTTTTTAATGCAGCCTAAGTTCTCAGTCCCCTGGTGCCCTGACTTGTCCCTAGCCGTGGGTTTCCCATAAGGTGTGCCAGACTGACAGGGCAAGATGTCCAGCTATCTATCCTCGAGCACTGAGGTCACAGGACCAGGCTGAGTCTGGAGTGTTTGGGGTTTGCCTACAGAAAGTGAGAGTCAGAATAGGTTTCCAAAGAGCATTATGGGAACCAGCTTTCAGAAAGCAAGCAGGCCCTGCCCAAGATTCTAATAGAGTGATTGGTTGTAATAATGCTTTGGTATGAGCCGTGGCAGCAATGTGACACTAAACATATAAAATGAAACATAAACACATAAGGTCTTGGGATGTTTCCAAGTCCCCAGCGCATCAGGCAGGTAGACTATCCAAGACACAACTTTTAGAAGCTCTGTGCTTTCTTGTTTGCAGTCATTACAGCTTGCTAAGCTTTCTTTTTCTCCTGTGATCACCACTCTGCCAGCCCCTTTTCAGGCAGACTCCTCTTCACATCTTCTCTTGTGGAGTGTGCGCCCATCTGGGAAAGGTATCCAAATAGAGGAAGGTGATTCTGCTTTACCTTGATCAGCCTGTTAGACCCACCAGGCAGGAAGTCTTAGCCAATGTCGGCCTCAAGTTCATGGAGGGAATAGGGTGATCCCTGGCCACGATCACTTCACACAATGCTATTTGTTAATTTTTTTAAAAAGCCTTCTGTCAAGTCGAATCTGTCTGTCAGCCAGGTGTCTCCCCATGGGGTGTCCAGTCCTGACTCCTGCTTGATCTCTTCCTGCTTGTTGAATGAACCTCAGCCCTCTCTGGGTTTAAGCCATTGCTGTTGCAGCCGAGACCACTGTTCATCTTCCTGAATCTAATGATTGACCGTCTTGTCTAAAGTCGCTGAGCCCCCTCTTCTAGCTTCCAATAGCCTCAACTGGAGGCCAGCCCTCTCTCCCGCAAGCTCTGAGCCTTGCCAGCTGTTCTCCACCCCTTTACCCACAATAACTGCAATTACTGCCTGTCTTAGCTGTCTGCCGGAGGCGTGAGCCATATGGGAAACCAACTCCCTGATCCGACTGAGTCCCTGTGCTGAGCCCAGAGTGACGCTGCTGCGTGCTTCTGCTCCGGTTGTTTCGCCTGAGCACAATGGTTAATATAGCTCTCAGGATATTTCTGCTTTAAAATATGCAACAGCAGTGATGTTTGCATGTGAGCGCTCAGATTCATCATGTTAATAAGAGCTGAGAGCTCGTGACATGACAGGTACTTGGCTAATACTTTCCACGGATTATCTCATTTAATCCTCTCAATGGCCATATGAAAGAGGCACTATTATTATCTCCAGTTTACAGATGATGACAATGCGATTTTGGGAGATAACTCACTTGCCTCAGGTAGCATGCTGGACAGGGGCTCGCGCTCTCCACTCTTCCAACGTGCTCTACTACTTGCAAATAAACCCGCATTTAGGCTGGGCCAAGCTGCAGGGGCAGCCGTCTGTAATGCATTCCTAAGACTAGTTTACAATGTCATAGCTATAAACGGTGAATAAAACAATTGAAAAAATTCATGTGATTTTATAAATTGCCTCATCCAGTGCTCTTTGATTAAAATCTCAAACCTCAGCTGTTCACCACCAAATTAAAGAGCAACAGGAGGGAAAATAATATTAAGTTATGTTAGCAATTTGCATATTAAGTGCCCTTATACCACAATGTATCATGTGGTAACTGAAAAATTTGTTGGAGAAATAGGAATTTTGAACAGCAACAATTATTGGGGAATGGAAACTGTGGGTGTTGCACTGAGAAACACTAATATTTTTTACTTTAAAAATATTAGTTATTGCATGGAAGACATCAATGGAAAATGCTTTGTGTATTTGTTATTAATCAATTTTACACGATAAAATACTTATACTTTTAGTTCCCAGCTCTGAGAGATCTGGAACTTATTTAATAGGCTGTACTAGAAAGAAACTATGGAATGCCGTACTGTAAATGGTATTGCAACATTTTCAGAAATCATTAGTATATAGCCTTGCAGATGAATCTAGGGAACCCTTTGGGGTTTTTGGAGACACCTCAGTCTCTTGGCTGGATGGTTTCATGGCCTGGGCCTTCATCATGACCATGCTGGCCCAGTGGTCCCATGTTGCTGTGTTCTGCCTGCAGGGGGCAGTGCAGTTCCTGGATGGAGGCTCTGACTTGGTCAGCAGAAAGGATTTAAAATAGCAGGTGAAGCCGGGCTTGGTGGCTCACACTTGTAATCTCAGTACTTAGGAGGCTGAGACAGGAGGATCGCAGGTTCGCAGCCAGCCTCAGCTACTTAGTAAGGCCCTCCGCAACTTGGTGAGACTATGTTTCAAAAATAAAGTATAGAGAATAGAGCTGGGGGTGTAGCCTGCAGGTAGAATGCCTCTGAGTTCAATCCCCAGTTCTGCAAAAAACAACACAACAAATAAACAGCAGCTGGTACATGCCTAAAATCCCCGTACTTGGGAGAATGAGACAGAATGATCTCAGGTTCAAGGACAGCCTCAGCAAAGTAGTGAGACTTTCAGCAACCTAGTGAGACCCTGTTTCAAAACAAAAAAAATAAATAAGGGCTGGGGGGTAGAGCTCAGAGGTAGAATGCCCCTGGGTTCAATCTTCAATCTCCAGTACCAGAAAAAAAAAAAAGCAGTTCTGCCTGCAACTGGAAATAACTCCTCAGAGAGGGCTTAGTGTTGCTGTGGAGAGCAAATGGCACTCCATATGTGAAACGGCACACATAATATAAATGTTAGTCAGATTCAATGTACTGCACTCAAAATGCTATGGGAAACTCATGGTCATCAGAGATGGCATTTTTAGCTCAATGCAGACAGGCGCACAGTGCCTGTGTGTGATTCTCCAAATGATCCCTGAGAATCAACTCATGTCCCAGAAGTTACACTGAGAGCCCGAGGTTGGAGCTGTACACTACAGAAGCAATGCATTTCACATTTATTTTAGTGCTGCTCTTGTTAAAGATGAGTTTTCAAGTTCTGAAGATGGAGCCAGATTTCAGTCCTTTGCCTTTAGACAAGCAGACCTAGACAACCACACAGTGAAGGAAGGATAAGTCCTTTTCCTGCCTTCCAGCCCTGAGGAAAGCCACCAGCATGCGGGAGACAGGGTCCTGCCGTCCCTGCACACACCCAACATTGCGCAGGAGCAGAGATCCTCCTCCCTCAGTCATCTTGGAGACAAGGCAGGGGACCCTTGGATTAATGGTGCTGTTTGAGTGGTCTTGGCTTTTGGCAGGAGTGGATGGATGTTCACCCATGGATGACTAGGTGACCACCCCCAGTCAGTACTGTCCCACACTCAGACCCCACACAGGCACCTGCATTTGCACGGTTTCATTACCTTCAAGGTTTATTGCTCATTTTAGATTTCCAACCTCCAGCCTTTTAATGCATCAGGAGAGATATATTGTGTAAAGGGAGAGAGTCTTGTTACAGTCATGCCCATTTTGGGGAGAATATGGCCCTAAAAGATTTCTAGGGACTCTTCCCAATACAAACTTGAGAGCTGTGAAATTATAAAGAATGTAAGCCTGCCTTAATAATTTAATAACCCAGATCTTCCAGGTCGGGGCATATTACAGTCTTAGGCCCAACTGTTATAAATTGAGGTCTCATGAGTTCTAATATTTCAGTACCACATCTTTGTCTTCCATCCTACCTCTCAGATCCAAAAATAGCACAAAAATTTTTAAAGTATATTTGTCTCAAAATTTAGTTCAAAGACTATAGTGACCATATATATATATATGTACATATACATATATATACATACATATATATAAAGACTTCTTGATATTTACATAGAAACAGATGCATTTCTCTTTTCTTCAAACTCAAGTATTAGAAAGTAAATGTTTTCCAAGTTTAAGAAATTATATTAATAACATATAACTATGTATGAAAATTTAAAAATATAATTTTATATAAAAATAATATCTTCATGCCTTTCTCTTTTATGTCTGACTATCAGCTGATTATGTAGATTCCTTTCCCTAAATCATCCTTTTAACTTCATGATTTGAGGATATTTTTCTTGATAGTTTAAAAAAAGAGCATGCCATTTTGATTTGGAAGTTTAAAACCTTTTTAGGACTACTAACATTAAACATTGCCTGAATGATATGCAAAATCGACCATTTTTTGACCACCAGCTCATTTATACCTATTAACATAATAGAGCCTCCTTAGCAATCCTGCAACTCATAGACCTGCCATAGATTCAAAACCCTATACATAAAATGCCCATCTCTGATAAAGAGACTTAGGGAAAAACTCACTTCTTGGTGGTTGACCTCAAGTGTGGAATTGGCACTTGTCTTCACACAGGTTTTGTCCTGTTCTACAACTCAGGTGAGGCACAGTATGGACCCTGCTAAGACCCTAAGTGCACCTCTTTACAAAGTCTAGTTCCATCCTTACAAATTCATATTCATACGTTGAACAAGTATGGAAGATGCATTGAGATTCAAGGAGAAACGGGACATGGTGGAACTGAATGTCAGCCACTATTATATCCTTTTGTCTGGCCTAAGGCCCTTTTGGACTTTCCTTTTATAAGTATGACATCTTTGATGAGGGAATGTCTCAGTCAGCATTCTCACTCCTGGGACTCCAAATACTTGATGACCACAACTTAGAGGAAGGTTTATTTGCACATACTTCAGGAAGTTTCATTCCATGTTAGCCTGGGTCATGTCTGTGAAGCCCTGGGCATGGTGATGGGAAGCAGAGAGAGAGAGAGAGAGAGAGAGAGAGAGAGAGAGAGAGAGAGAGAGAAGGGAGCCCAAGACCATGCACCCAATGACCTGCCTCCTTCAATCATACCCTACCTGCCTACCTTACCATTCAAGAAATCCATTAATCCATCAATGCATTTATCCACTAATGAGATTAGAGCACTTGTGATTCTAATTATTTCACCTCTGAACATTTTTTTGTATTGCTATACCTGAGCTTTTCCAGGGGATATTCAATATCAAAACTATGACAGAGAGTTACTCCCCTCATGGGTTAGGTCTATACCACTCACTCATTGCGCACGTGTCTGACAGCCTGTGTGCCAGGCCTTTCGAGTGCTGGGGATACTTTGATCTCTCACCCAACAGAACAAGATGCACAGCAAAGCAAAACACACCCTCTCCCCTCGCAGAATCTACATCACTCCCCAGTCATGATTGGCAATTCTTGAGGCAAAAGCACTGATAACATGTAGGAGATACTCATAACTATTCACTGATTACTTATGTAGAAGCTTTGAGTATTATTAACACAAATCTGAATGCTGTAACACCTTCTAGAGAAGAATGTCCTAGAATGCTGTAACTAGAATATTAGTTTTGTGGGATATTAGTAGATGCTAATTGGAAGAGAAGTGAATTATTTGCTTTGGAACTTCTTACAGCCTCATTAAGTAAATACAAATTTTGAACTTTCAACAAGAGTTAGGTAATGTTTTCACATTTCCAAGTGCCTTTGACCAAGATTGCAATATGAATCATATCTTATTGGATTTTTGGTCCATGGAACACACTTTGGTGAACACTATGTTAGAGGTAGTGGTTGTCAAAGAAAAATTCCAAGAGCTGAAATTTCTAAGTGGCACAATAACAGAATTAATGCACATTGAAGAGTGCATTGTGAAAAACTTCCAGTTAAAGTTTTACACATGACATCTTTTTATAGGTCTTTATTGATCATACAGCTATATTAAACAAATGAAAATTGTAGTTAATTCACATATAAAACTTGTTACATTAATGGGCTAGTAAAATTTATATTAAAGAAAAAACAAGTATGGTCAACAAAACAGCAGTACTGGAAGATGGAGTTTTTGGAAATCCATAACTTCCTCTTTCCTTCTTGGTTTAGGAACTTATTTTGAGAGACCAGAGATGCAGGCAGAGGGACATGGAAATCTCAGCTTTGTTTTTTTGTCAGAATTGAATTTGTGGATGTAACATTGGGCCTTCCACTCTTGGACTTTGGAATCAGAGAAACTTAGGAACATAGGTTGCACTGAAAACCATGGCCTTCCTACGGGGCAGGCCAGGTAGACCCTGAGTGCAGTGAGATCTGGGCCACAGACTGGTCCTCTGCCTGATCCTTCACAAAGGGTGACTCCTTCTAGACTATCAAGAGGAAGGACCAGAGGTGGGGAGCAGGCCTCCTCATGCAGAGCTGGGGCGGTAAGAGGAGGATGCCCCCAATTCTGGACACTTCATGTAGCAACAATTTAGCTTTTTATCATAAGTATTTAAAATAGTTTTACCTATGTTGATTTTTACATGATTATATAATTGTACTATACTAAGTATTGTAGTGTTTTCTAAATAAGAATTAGTTTGGGAACTTTGAAAAAATTACAGATTTCAGAACCATAGTAGATTTTATTCTATCAGAATATCTGAGAGAAGGGGTCTGGGACTTGGTATTTTAAAATATCCCATCATCATTGTTAAAGTATTTAAAGTGCTAAGTTGTAGAAACTGAAAAATAGTCAATTTTATTAGGAATCTTACATGACCAAAACATCTAGGTGTTCAATATTTTTTCCTTAATTTAATTTTTTTTCCTTGAAATAGGGTCTCACTAAGTTGCTGAGGGTCTCATTAAGTTGCTAAGGCTGGCCTCAAACCTGTGGTCCTCCTGTCTCAGCCTTCCAAGTACAGGGATTACAAACCTGTGCTACCACACCTGGCAGTTTCCTACAACTTTTGAAAATCTTTTAGAATCTTTTCAGAGATTGCATTAGTAAGGTTTTTAAATTTTTTTCCATTAAATAAAATATTGTTAGGAGTTGAAAATAGTTGCCTTCATTTTTATTGTATAATCATCATGGACTGATTTTAAAAACACCAAATTTTTTAATGTGCTAAAAATTCCAAGAGGTGTTTTAGAAGAAGCTTCTGTTACCTTTGGTTCCGTTAGTTCCCATAGCAGCTTCTTGAGGGGAAAGTCTTTCTTTGCTACATTCTCTATAAATTAATTACAATTATAAATTTCCTAAGGCAGCACCAGAAGCTGATCCCAGCCTAAACAGAGTCTGCTTCATACAGGAACAGGGAATTGATTTTTCTCCTCATAGCACTGTATTGATAGGGTTAAGTACATTGGTAGAAGACTGAGCTATTTAATGCAAATAGATTTTCAAGAAAATCTCTGTACTAAATGCTTAACAGAAGGACCTTATCTGCAGACAGCAGTAGCTGTGACCTGCTTTAGACATGACATCATCGGGTGTCATGTGGCTCTTTATACGTTTCAGCCTCAGAAAGAGATAATCTGCAAAAGGCACAAGAGCCGGATCTCTGCCGTGATAATCTTCAGCAGCCGGGGGCTGAAGGGAGGCAGACTTGTTTACTTACTGCATGCAGTGTCTGCTGGAATTCTTAGCCTTGTGTTTTTGTTGAAGAAGTAGATGTGATTATAGGATGGGGTGAACTGGCTGCTTTGGACTAATGGGTTTGCTTTCTGCATTAGATCAAGAACTTTTCTGCCATTCTGCATTCTCTGAGTAGCCTTGTCTGTGTATGTTTTTGAATTTGAAGAACACAGGCAAAATCCGATGAGCTTTGTCTTCCAAGGAGCTCTATCTTTCTTTTTCAGTGTTTGAAGATTTTTGGTCCAAAATCTCCTTTGAGCTGCCCAGTATGGTTGGTACCTGCAAGGACAAGCATCTTGCTAGTATGGGTTGCAGAGATTCCTTGGGTAACTTTACTTGCTAACCTAGGCAGAACTCTATGGATTTCTCTCAAAGCCAGTTTGAGTAAACAACTCTTTCCTCTCAAATGGGCAAGAGTAACTCCTCAGCACCATGGAGAGGTCTGAGCAGTGCATGAGGACCTGGGTCTGCGACAGGGGCAAGCCGCTGGACCGCGTAAGTTTCCCTGGCGCCGGCCCTCTATTTCATGATCACCTCCTTTGAGACATGTGGAGAGAGGAAACCCAGAGCCTATCCAAGCCAGGTTAGACCCAAGCTCGAAAAAGCTTGGACTTGACTGCATTTTAAATTCAGGATTCTCCATTTAAAACAGTCATTTAGAGACTGTTCATATACTATTTTAAATTTGCTTTATTATTTCATTAGTTGGTATGCAAATGCTTGGTGCTTTGAATTGTGAGAGCCTGTCTTTAATCTGCCACAGATTAGTTGTGTTACAGTTGGACAAACCAGTTGCTTTGGAAATAGCATTTTTATGTAGTTATACACATATAACTAGTTCCAAATGTGCTCATTGTTTTCCTTTGTAAATACAAGGCTCCCTTTGAAAAGTGGCTGGTGATTTGTACTTGTTTGGAGGAACAGTTAAACTTTTTGGCTGTAGATTATACTTTTAATTACCAAAAAAGCAAATGTCTAGGTGTTCTACCATTGAGATATCTGGAGAGGGGGGTTGATGACTTATAAAATTTTAAATTTATTGGTATCAAATATATGTAATGAAAACCTGAGAGTAGAAAGAACATATCTCTGCATAACATAATTAGATAGGAGTCGCTAAAGTGGTACTTTTAGCATCATTAAAAATATTTAATTAATTTCAAAATAGTCCCATTTAATTGTTCAAACCAAGAATAAAAAATAGACTTTTCCAAAAATACCTCTTAAGACCCTTTTAAAACAATTGAAGCTGTGGTTTTATGATATTATGACAGCACACAGTCAGTGAAGAAATGCTACCATGAATATTTTGATTATTCAAATTTGTCTAAGAGAATAGAGCATCATAAAAAGGTAATTTAACCAATGATTATCTTTTCTCAGACCAGCTAAGTATATTTTGGATCATTTATTTATGCTGAGCCATTTATTTTAAAGTCTAAAAGCTACATTTTTGTATATTACTGACTATAATGTAAGATTTATTTCCCTCAATAGTTCTCATATTTAAAAACTGGTTAGTAAGTGCAATTTACTTAACTAAACCCCTAATTCAAATATAACTAGTTATTTTTCTTACATGTAATTGTCAAGTGAATTGCTGTTGGGGTAGATAGTAGTTACATTTTGACAGTGTATGCAGTGCATAATTTTAAAGAATGTGACTTAATTTTATATTAAAGATATTTTGTTATACATTTTTGTCAGCTTTGCTTAATAGATCCACTGATGATTCCCTTAACTGGTGTCAATATTTAAAATAACTCGGCTTTTTGAAAAGGCTGAAAGACAGATTTATAATTCTAATTCTTTTAGTTTCATTTCCCCAAATTTTATAAATCTGCTTGGATTTTACAAGTAAATGGTATTTTTCACCCCATGAAGGTTCCTATGATTTTAAACTTCATTTGTTCCCTGGTGGTGGCCTTGGACAAGTCATCTGTCTGACCAGACTCTTTTACAGAGAACTCAAGACTCCTGTCATAACACACATTCGCTTTATGCTCTGCAAGGGGTGGAGGAGGCTGTGTCAGATTCAGAAATGTATTCTCAGTACTTCTTGTTCCTCTCTAAAGGATGTGATTCACTTATAATAGTGTCAGAATTACAACATTTTATATTTGTTGCTTTTGCAAACATTTTAGTGATATATTTATAACCATAGCTACCTAGTATACATGTTTTATGTTGAGATATGGTTGTATATTTATTTAACTACAAATTGTTGCTATGCAACAGGCCACAAACATATCTTGGCTTCTGTTTTGGTGGACTTTCAATTGTTGTTGAAAGAGTACAAACCAGCTGGGTGTGGTGGCTCACGCTTGTAATCCCAGTACTTGGGAGGCTGAGACAGGAGGATCCGAGTTTGAGGCCAGCCTCAGCTACTTAGTGAGGCCCTCTGCAACTTAGTGAGACCCTATTTCAAAATAAAGAATAAAAAAATAGGGCTACGGGTGTAGCTCGGAGGTAGAATGTCTCTGGGTTCAACCCCCAGTACCGCCAAAAAAGAAAAAAGAAAAAAAGAAAGAGTACAAGCCACCTCAATAGCAGAAAAATGTCCAGTGCTATTTCCTCCCTCTTTCCCTCCCTCCCTCCTTTTCTTTTTTCCTTCCTTTTGTTCTTCCCTCTCTTTCTAACATTCTGGTGGTAGCAGATGTTTATGAACAATCTTAAATTTAGTTGACTGACATTTTGTTTTCTTGCCAATGTAAAAATATGCTCACAAATCTCTTTCTTGTGGTCCACCCAGCCTGCGTGGCTTTATAACCTTTGTCACACGGTATTTCAGGGCATATTTGCTTTGTCAAAACCCCCCTAGTTATCATTATTTTGGGGGACTAAACACAGAGGAAGACGATAGGTGTAGTTCCTAGACTTCAATCCTTTTCAGCAGGAGAGAGCAGTTGATCTTGGAGAGCACTCTCACACCATGGTGCTCACAGGCTGGTCTCTGTTGCCTCAGGCTCTGTCTTAGCCTCCCCCAGAAGCAGCACCACTAGCTGCTAAATAAATTTTTGTATGAAACAAAGTTTTATGGTGTGAAATTTTCTACTTGTAGAATCATTTCAGCACTCAACAAGTTTCCTATTTGGGGTCTAAATCTTTGGGCTTTTGACGGCCAAGTGATATCCATTGGTTTTTGTCCTCAGTCACCACATACTATGATTTGTACTTTCCCTGTATATCCACAGGAGACACTCTTACTTTATAGTACAGGAGACCTAGAAACGAGTTAAAATAACCCTGGAGGTTTAGTTTAAACCTTAGGGATTAGAAAGATACCCAAGTAGGGTGCATTAGTTGGAGTCCTCCAAGAAGAAAAAACAGATTAAAGGAGGAAAAGCCAGAGTTATAATCCATTGTTTTTTGTTATCTCTAGTATATATGTGCTAGCGTCTATGAAAAAAGAAACAAGAAACTTAGAATTTATTGATTTCTAAGAAATTCCGTGATTCTGTTCAGGGTTATAAAATCTCCAAGGAACTCTTTTGTTCTTTTGCCTGAATCCTTCCAACCTGTGTAGCTATTGCTAAATAATAAGCCCTTGGAGGTTTCATCCTGTTTTTTCTTTCTCTAGTGGGAGGAATTCTGAGACTGTGTGGGCCTTCAGTCCTCAAGGGTCAATAGCAGGTCAGCCTTGCTCTGAATTCAAACCTTTGCTGATTGACTGGATTTTAACCACGCATGGTATATTTAGGCTATGCTCTAACAAATAGATCCAACATCTCTAACACCTGGCTTTCAAAGCCACCCTCTGGTTTTCAAGGCCACCTGGCTTTCAAAGCCATCTCTAACACTTTCAGCAAACTGGGAAGGGTAGAGGGGTGGTGCCACAATGTAGAGTTTGTGGGCCAGGTCTGAGAGAGGCAGGCATGGTTCCACTCCGTTCTTCTGGCTGAACTTCCTAGGTGCAAGGGAAGACTGGGAGTCTATTTCTTATTTCCATAGAAACAAGAAGAGAAAGCAGTTTGTACCACACCTTGGACCGTGTTCTCCTCTGGGAGGATCTTTTCCTCCAAACCTCTGGCTCCTACTGCTGCTACCGAGCATGATTGCTGAGATCTGCTCGATGCACACTTCTCCATGCTGTGGCCACCATCTACTTCAGTCTTCCGGGTGGCAAACTACAGAGCTGACCCTGTTGACTTCAGATGGAAAATAACTTATTAGATAGCTCAGTGCATTGACAAGGAGCCTGGAAAACAGGCTCAGAACATAAGGAGGAATCAGCTGGCCAGACCCCACGCCAGGGCCAACGTTGTTGGAGTGTCGATGCCCTCAACGGGCACTGGAGGCAACCCCCCCCCCCTGTTCTAAGGTACCCTTGCTCCTCCAAGATGCTTCCTCCAGATGGAAGATTCTGAACTGCATCTCCCTGCTGATGAGGTTAGCCCATGTGTCCAGGTGGGTCACTAAGATTTTCCATGGGGGCAGAGTTGATGGGGGAAGGGTTGATTTCTCAATTTGGACTGGATCATTGGCTTATGTGATGAAAACAATTTCAGCACACACCAATCCGAGACCTAGAAATTTATTTAGGAGAATAAAAAAATACTTATTCAATGGAGAATGTAGGCCACCCCAAAGTGAGAGAAGCCCTTTGTGAGTATGGGACACTCTTCTTGTATAAGGGACTTCTGTGATGGTTGGACAGGAGGTAAGTGAAGATGACCTCAGTCTGTAGTCACAACGTGATTTAGGGTGTTCAGGTCCTGACAGGCACTGTCTTATCGGCAGGTGTTCTTTTAAACAATTCAAGGACAACCAATAGTGTTGAAGAGTTTGCTCTCATGGGTGGTGCCCAAGGAGATTCCTATTTTTGTGTGATTTCCACTGTCTAAACAAATCCCTCCCTGAGGGTGGTCCAGTGCTCAGGGTCACTTGTAAATTCCTCAGGGACTTTCAGGTCTAACAGGCCTTGTCACAGGCTTCCATATTAAAGTGACGTTTTCCTTGTTCTTCCTTATGTCTCCTTTCTGCTTATTTATTTTATTTCTTTTATCCCAAATCAGATTCAGGGAGATGAAGTTGCTTCTGTGGTCTGGGGTGCATCCTGGTCCTTGCTGTAATTTCCATGATGGCACATCTGTAGTTATGGGGAGGGTCTCAGATGCACATTCCCACAGGATCAGCTTGTGGGCCTGCTGCTGTGAATCCCCTATCGCCCCATTAGCTCCAGGGATGCCACACTGGTGCTCCCTGATTCCAGCTGGCCTCACGCCCAATCCATGCTTCATTATTAAGACTAAACCAGGCCTCATCACTTCTCCTGGGATGTGTTTTGATCACGTTCCCCAGTTTATTACCCTAACCCATCCAATGTCCTGTGCAGTTTTCTCTGGCCTTTTCTGACACTAGCTGAGATATTCAGGCCCTGTCCTGCAACATTTGGCCTTGCTTGAAAACTCAATTCAGACCTGGGCCTCTGTGATAAGTCTATTTGGCCTCTGCCCAGACATTTGACCCATGTTCTACGAGATGAACAAGTCAGCTCTGTTCCCACAGTCTCAGGGGATACAGGGCCCTAAAGATGGTGCTTGGAGATATCTGGAACACAGGGTGGCATTATCACATCATTATTTTCACAAGCTGTTAACCTGAAGGGGGAAAATAAAGAGTAGAATTTTAACGCCAGTGAGGTTTTTGGGCACTTTGTCAACTTGACATTAGCTTTGAGGGCTTTTGGAATTCTGCCTGAAATTTTCAGCACCGTGCAGCTAAAAGCTGTGTTTTTCTGGGCTCGTGATATTTTTGTCCCCCGGGATGGCATTAAGCATTTGTGAGAGATGAACTGTGCCAGGCCATCTTCCGACGCCCGGCAGCAGACACAGAAGAGCAGCACTCTGCATGTTGCTGCTGGTATACTTGGGACGGCACCTCTGACTTGTGCCAATTAGAGGGTGGGAGGCAGGCAGCCACAGATTCATGTGCTAAGTGAAAGGGTGAGGAGCCACACAGTCATGTGCCAGTAAGAAGGGATGGGGAGCAGGCAGACGCATATTCATAAGTCATATTCCCTGAGCCACACGGGCCACTTGAAGCTGGTGGCATCTGTTTGAGTGATCAGAAGAACCCCATGGATGGTCACAGAATCTTTCAAATGTCACCTTTGCCAGCGAAATCCAAGAGTGGACTAACTGGAAGATAGAGAAGAGACGTACACCCTTTGGGAAATTCATTTAATGATTTTCAGAGAGGCAGGGAAACTTGTTGGAACCCAGGGAAACAATTATTTCAGCACGGTTCTAAATGGCTTCCTCTGTTTGGACAAGATTTATTTTCAGATACATAGGTTCCATGTTTGTGTCTAAACCACACACTTATATGTATGTACATATGTAAATGGCATTCGCACATCAGAGTAAAGGTGTTAGTGAGAACTCTTCTGTGTCTAGAACTCAAAAGCACAGTCTTGGACCCTCACTCTTATGTGGATACATTTTGGATCTTCATAAAGGCCAGTAAATCTAAGCTTTGTCAACAGAAAAAAAGAGCTATTTATGTTTTACAATAAAATACAGTGATGATGAATTTATCTAAAACTGTTAGGAAGTGAAGCTACATAAATGAAATCCATCAATAAAGGCAAGTTACCTTGTTTTCCTTCAACACATTTTGAATACCACTTGCCAAATTATATTATGAAATTCCCCGTCACATTTTATAGCAATGCTTACTTACTTCTAATTATAACATGTAATGATGTTCATTTTAGAAAATTATGGGCAAAGTTTTAAAAACATATTATTTCACCCTTACTACAATAGAGACCATTGTTAATATTTTGGTGAGTTTATTTAGAATTATGTACATTACAGAACTGGGCATGGTGGCACATGCCTGTAATCCCAGTACTTGGTTGGCTGAGACAGGAAGACCACAGATTTGAGGACAGCCCCAGCAAGTAGTGAGACTCTCATTAACCTAGCAAGACCCTGTTTTTAATGGCTGGGGGTGTGGCTCAGAGGTAGAATGCTCCTGGGTTCAATTCCCAGTATCTCTCTCTCTCACACACACACACACACATATACAGACGGAAAATAATTATATACATACATTAGGAAAAAATGTAAGTGTACACACGTACCCTTTGAGAAATAATTAAAATATTTTTTACTTTGCTTTTAAAAATTTAGTGTTTAAGCCTGGGTATGGTAGCACACATATGTAATCCCAGCAATTTGGGAGGCTGAAGCAAGGAGGATCACAAGTTTGAGGCCAGCCTAGGCAACTTAGTGAAAGACCATGCCTCAAAATAAAAAAGAAAAAGGGCTGGATATGTGGCTCAATGATAGAGTGCTTCCTAGCATTTGAGAGGATCAGGGTTCAATCCCCAATGCCTTGTACTGCCAAACACACACACACACACACACACACACACACACACACAAAATGTTTAAACATTATACAGTGTATGCAAGTATCAAAACATTACATGGGACCTAGTAATATGAACAATTTTTATGTATCAGTTTAAAATTTTATTTTAAAAAGAATAAAAATGTAGCCGGGCGTGGTGGCGCACGCTTGTAATCCCAGCATTCGGGAGGCTGAGACCGGAGGATCCGGGTTCGCGGCCAGCCTCAGCTACCTAGTGAGGCATCCCGCAACTTAGTGAGACCCGGTTTCAAAATAAAGAATAAAAAATAGGGCTGGGGGTGTAGCTCGGAGGTAGAATGCCCCTGAGTTCAATCCCTAGTACC